>DF239765.1:115226-164656 GCA_000507305.1 Breviolum minutum Mf 1.05b.01
GACATATCTTCTGCCATATCTTCTGACATTCTTTCTGACACATCTTTCAACATTTTTTCTGACATATCAACTGAGATTCTTTCTCACAGAGCTTATGACATTCTTTCTGACATATCTAAGATCTTTTGGCATTCTTTCGGACATATCTTTCGATATGGTTTCTGACATATCTTAAGACATTCTTTCGGACGTATCTTTTGACATCTTTTCGGACATATCTATGATCAAATTCGTCAAATTCTGTTGTCATCTGTCATTAACCACATTCTTCATCATTGAAAATTTAAGACTTTGAATTTTTTTCCTAAAATATTTTCACGTTACCAAAATATTGCAATATCGTCCTTATCATCATACATAGTCATATAGTAATTATAAATACTTGATTTTTATACGAATATATTTGGTATTTTTTTGATTTTATTTTTGGATATATATTCCGGGATCTTTTTTATATATATATGTAAATATAATATATATATATATAATGTCTTCTTTCACAATTTTGAAATATTAACAATTTGCGATCTAAAATGATATCTTCTGAGATTCTATCTGACATATCTTCTGACACTCTTTCTGACATTTTTTCTGACATATCTTTTTGACATTATTTCGCATCTTTCTGTTAACACTCTATCGGACATATCTTCTGACATTCTTTCTGAGATATCTTTTGACATTTTTTCCGACAAAGCTTCTGACATTCTTTCTGACATATTTTTTGACATTTTTTCCGACATATCTTCTGACATTCTTTCTCACATAACTTTTAATATTCATTCTGACAGCGTCATGTTAAACGGAATGATGATGGGACCATAGATTCATAGATGAATTTGCAACATTCCAAGCTCTCAACCCCAGCAAAGTGTTTCCAAAATTCCCACCTGCGTTGGCCATTTCCATCTGAACAAAGGAAATGAGATGAGTGTACATTTTAGCAGTTGCTGGATTTTGACATTTGTTGTTTTGAATTGGTAAGTTTGGATGTGCTGATCTCTGCCGATTCTAGGTTCAGGCCTGTTGTTGGCGAGATATGGTATCCGTGTTCCGCCAAGAAAGTGCTGGAGCCAAAAAGCACCGACGCCGAAAAATGTCATTTTTTCGGCGTAACCGGACGTCGTGGACCAATAGTATAAAAACATAACCACGAAAAGCAAATATAATAAAAAATATATTCGGGAAAATTCACAATTTTTTTTTTTTGAATTTTGTTTTACACAAGTTCTAGCGCGCCCGAAAAATGCAATTATTTCGCACAAGATACATTCCAAAAATATCGTAATTTTTTCAACGTCCGAAGCCAAAAATAAGATAGGTAAAATAAGATAATCAAAATAAGTATCCGCGGAAAAAGAACATGTCTTCGAGAGAATTTCCCCAAAAAAATTCTTTTTTTTTATGTTTTATTTTTTAAAATCGAAACAACACAAACATAAATTTCCCAAGCTACTCGTAATTTAAAGCAATACCAATTATTTAATCCATTAATCCTTAAATATAAATAATAAATTCCTAAAGCCAATTAACCCCAAAATAATTAAAATTTTAAATCATTAAAAATTCCCAATCGAAAATAGATTTTAAAAATTATCTTTTCATCATGCCAAAATTTCTATCCAACAATATAATAAACCCAATGCCATTTTTCAAAAAATATCAAATATACATAATATAAGAATTATTTTCCTTCGGAATTAAACAAATCCCTTTTTTAGGAGGCTCCATTCGGACATTATTTATTTTCAAAATTTTATCTTTAAATCATTTTCATTTTTCTTTAAAAAACTATATTTAAAGATTTATTTTGCTAGTATATAATTCTTTGATTTTGATTTTATATTTCATTTTATCTTAAATCCGCATATAACGAACGCCATGAGGCAAAGGTCCCTGCAAGTCGCAGATCGGAGCTTCCAGGTTTACCTGCACATTGAGAAGCATTGCGAATATCAAGCTCCCTCCTTTACCAAAAATTCGGTGCTGAGTTCTATGCTGTTGAGCCCGTGATGAGCCTGGCTTCAATAATTCCAACTTCAACAAGCACAAGCAAAAGAATAATTGATGTCACATTGATTAAGAAGGCCGAAGCAACTCGACTCGAAGCTTGGTACATGCCCAGGTCTCGCTTCTGCCCTGGCAAATGGATGTTTCCGAAAATAGTGGTGCCCCCAAATCATCCATTTTAATAGGGTTTTCCATTATAAACCATCCATTTTGGGATACCCTTATGTTTGGAAACATCCAAATGTTTCAACGATTTTCAACTTATGCTTCTCTTTGATTCTCGACAGAACAGGCCAGCATGACATGAACAGCCTGAAGATGCTGAAACCTCAAGGTGACCAATGCCAAACCTTGGACGAAACAGGTTCGATTGAGCTTCCGACAACACCAAATGCATGGGATATGAAGGTCTTCCCTTGCTCAAAACTCAATTTCTGCTACAATATACGTAGAGTAAACATTTTTGGTATTAGGTTCGGTCAAAACTTGTGGTTCATCAAAAAATGATTAGCAAGATCCTTCAGTCCCCCATCGTTTTGACTGGTTTGGTGCAATCCGACATTTGGATGATCACTTGTAGACTGCTTACGTGAACGCAAATTCTGAAGGGACCTCATACCGTTAATGGAAGAATCCTGCACCACCTGGGATGGATAAAACCCCGTAAATCCATGGGATATTTGCCATATCAACTGGTGCAGGATTTCTTCCATCAACAGTATGACCTCTCTCTCAGGAATCGGCCACCGGAGGTGTGGGCCAGAATCAAGCGTGGATTCCACGGTCGATATCCTGGACAGGTCTGTTGAAACCACTCCGTTTTTAGGAGGGGAAAGGGTGGATGAATTAAGGATGTTTCCAGTCAAAGCCGTTTGTATAACTGACATCCCTATGTTTCCCCGGACATACTCGGGGAACCCCTTCTTGCTGAAATGCTGAGTCGGAGACCTGAACACCAAAGAATCAAGTGGGGGATTTCGGATTTTCCATCCAACAAACGGAAGTCTACCAAAAAAACCGAAGCTTTTCCTGTTTTAAGGGGGGTGAAAAAAATGGTAAAAATCCACTTCCATTGGCTGTACCTTGCCACAAGGTTTTTTGGAGGGAGAGTTTCCTCACCCCGAAAATTCTTTAGCGGAAAACAAAAAAAATTACCATAAGAATCCATACCCCCCAAAAAATGCCTATTTTGAGGACCTAAAACACCTTTGCTATACAGGTTTTTAGTCACCCTTCCATTTGGTGGATGGTCCTTTGACAAAAAACCTGAGGGTGCAGAAAAAATCCTTCCATGCGCATGTGATTCAATTTGATGGAATTTTGCGGGTACTCAAATTCCCCCATCCGCAACAGCCAAAATTGCCTGATACTTCAGCTTTCGTTCTCAAAGGGGTAAGATCAACGCTTGAACTCTCATCTCTTCACGACATTCTGCGACTGCCTTCCGATGCAATTTCCACGTCCATGGTATTCGGCCGACTTGCCTGGCACAGGAAGTGTCCTGCCATACCAAAAAAAAACATCTTTATACCATCTGGAAAGTAGTTCACACAACTTGGAATATAGCTTTTGACATTTTGATTATGCCCCTTACCAAACTACTCATTTCGGAAATTCCACCATCAACTCTCAGTAGTTCAATAGTGAATTGTACAAACAAATCATCATTTCCATGAGAATTTGCTCCATCGTGTGGGCAAGGATGCTTGGAAAAGGACTTCATTCCCGATTTGGCCTCTGCTGGTGGATGGACATAGGAAAACTCCATGACCGGTGCCTCTGAAGCCTTCCGAGCCACCCATCAATTTTGGCAACCCCGAGTCGTCGGTCAAACATACGTCATGTTCCCTGCTGCTGCCGTTTTCCACCTCCAGGGAACCACCAAGTGAAGAGCCTCACATGGCACTACCCACTAGGCGTTTTGGGGAGGCCAAGAATAAGCATGAAAAATTCACTGTTCTCGAGTTATGCAGTTTGAGCTATTTTTCATTTGCATCGCTGAGTCATTCTGAACCACTTGTTGGAATAGATGATCCATATTCAAAACAACCATCCAAGCACAATGCCAAATGACATTTTGTAAGGATTTACGAAGAACTGAAGAACTGAGGTCGGTTGTTCCAAATTTCCACACATGGCCCTTCGTCATGCTTTCCTTTTTTTGATTTTCGGGCCCCTAATACATGTAGAGTCTTCGTGTTCGCCATTGATCAAACAAAACAGGAGTCGTTACTTTGACTGGAATGAATCCATCAAGTTAGCTGCTTGTGCTTGGTAATGGATTTTTCAGGCCACTTAGGGATATCTTCGGTAACAAAATCACCAAACAATATTATAATATCATAATATTAATATTAATATTCCAATAGATTCCCATACAGTTTCCATCTGAGTCCATTTACAAAAAAAATCATCTCATTCTGCATCACCAACCTGCCTGCTGCATCAGCTGTGTCAGCTGTGTCTTGCAGCTCCATAGCTTCTTGAACCGTTCTTGACCTGCGATGCGTGTCTTAGTGTCTTATTGGAGTCAACAGCCTGCGATGCACGTAGATTCTCAAGTTTCCAAGCCTGGTAAGTTTATCCACAATGGCGGCTAAAGCCTTTCAAGCCAGGAACAATCACCTCCAAATGATTTATTGATATTTATTGAACTTGTACTCCAGCCTGCTCTTTTGCGGACCATTCTGTTGTGAATTCAACCTCAAGTGTTCAAAGGTATGCAACACTAGTCATCAGTCGACCTTCGCAACAAAATATCAAGCAAGTAACTTGCGGTTGATCAGACTTCCAGAATCTGACAATTTTATGAAGCTGCAACCTGTGGTCCTTGCTTCTGGCAGGTGTTCAACATCAAAGAACCTTTCCAGTCTTTGGGCCTGACGGACAAAAGGCACCAAGTTTGTAGCTTTTGAACACTTGACTCTTTCTTTCTCCCTCTCTCTCTCTCTGTCTGCATACACATACGTACGTAATATACATTACGCAAATCATGAAAATAGAGAGGAACACACACATAGTCATAGATGCATACGCAATCATAGATACACATTCTCCCACCAAAGAAAAGAACGGTCTGGATTCTTTCATATCCAAGCTGCGCTGTATCCGAGCTGCGCCTCCTGCTCCTCTTGTTTTATCTCTTCAGGCGTCCGAAAATCCAAAGTCACTCCAGACACCTCATCCAAAGACTCCAAGCCACGGTGTCTGATTTTGCAGGTGGTTTTCACTGAGTTTCCAACCACAGCCGCCCAAGCGGTAAGAGCAGGAACCCACAAAAAAACCAGCTTTAAAGTGAGTACGACACCTTCCACACAGTCCAGCAACACGCACTTCCCAACACCTCACGTGAGACTTCATGAGACTTCATGAGACATCGCACCTCTTCGGAGCCACGAGGGACTGGAGGTAAAGGAGTCCAGCCTGGAATGTGGCCATTTCAGACAGAAGCATTTAAGCACAAAATGTGGGACCCCGGAGACCTCGGCTGTGGAGTCTGCGTTGAATTCCATCTGCATCCTCACAAGCGTTGCTAGGATTTCATGTGGTGCACTTCCATGTCTTGGCCTCAACAATGCAATAAATGATCAGAAGCCGATTCCTGGTCTAAGAAGCTCAGAAGGAGAAAGGCTGCTCCGGCGAAAAGACCTGGCAAACAAAAGAGAAGAAAGAGGCGCCGCATATCGAGGAATCGAACGAATAGAATGATATCTGCCTGTCAGCGTGCTGCCAACGGGCAGTCTGAGGAGCCTTGATTCTTCAATTCTGCAGCACGATACACCCCCATCATGAGAGATTCTCTCCTATCTTAGACAAGGCCCAGTGTTCAAAGGCAACTGCAACTTCACAAGGCCAATTTCAATCAACATACTATCTGGATGAATTTCAGAAGATACGTTTGTGGTTGGCCTTGTATCTTCGACCCATCAACTCATGAATTTGAAACTCTTAGACCCTGGCGATGCGGAGGTGTAACCGCGAACGAGCCACGGTCTGAGGGAAGCACAGGGCCTTGCTTAATGACATAGCGACAGCTACATGGAAGCCCTAACAATGAATGGCTTCAGCATGTTTGAAAATGATACAAATATCTGTGTTAAGTTAAGAGATTCTTTAGAGAGTTCTTGGACTTGTGAGATGTAACCGGTGTGCTGGGGTTCATCGTGTCAAGTGTTGGCCTGGCAGATTCTATGTGCTTCTGAAGAATCTTTTGAACATTCAGGATTACCTCATCACAGCCATGCAAATCTCACAATTTCTGTTTCTTTACCAATAATGTAATGTTTGATATCGTATTTCGATGTATTCCGAGTCCATCCACCACCAACAGTCATGCCAAAGTTGTGGAATGAGAGTTGCTTACTTCACAAAGCTTGCAGGGACTGCTTGAGCTTAAGCTTCGGTTGCAGAAACTGCGCAGAAACTCCCCCAGAACTCAGCATTATCGATGCACAAAATATCTCCATTGGAAGATGAAATCTGCCTTTTGTACCGTGGTTCACAGAGGTTTGGAGCGGACCGTTCTTTGGGTCGCTCAGATTCTTTCGAATTGCCAATGATGCTTTGGCAGCTCTTCGCCTCTGCTCGGCATCTTTCTGCTTTCGTTCTGCTTCAGCAAGTGCCTTTTTGGCCTCTGCTTCGGCTCTAAGACGAAGTTTTAACAACAACTCTTCATGAAGCCTTCTAGCTTCCCTTTCCAGAAAAATATGTGGCTTGTCTGAAGATTTTGATGCCTGATCCAACTTGACACAAGCCTCTTGTGTGTAGCCAGCGTTGCCAGTGTAGCCTCTATCCATAAGCTTTGAGCGGATCTCTGCCAACCTGTTTCTCGCTTCCTCCTGTAAACGTACCCTCTGCATCAACTCAGCGGTTGCAGTTTTGAAGACTCTGCTGTCCCTGGCTTTGACGCAATGAAGGCATCGGAGGATGTCACAAGATATTTCGAGCCGGATCTGTTCTTTCCACAGGTTCTCAGCTTCAGCTCTATAAGTGCTCTCATGTACACTAGGTGCAAATGGGAGTGACGAAGGAGACGGAAGAGATGGAGTTACTTGTGGCTCTGGCCTCTCTCCGACTTCACCTGGCCTGCCCTGATAAACTCCGCTTTGGGCCTCGGGACCAAGGTTAGACTGGGTAGACCTGGCCTTGGGTTTCTTGTCAACTGATGGAGGTTGAGGCTGGTGAACAATGGTATCCGAGCAATCCCGTTTTGACAGCTTCTCCATGGACTCCACAACTGTCTTTGAACTCGTTGAGAGATCTGCTGATGAGATCTCTGAGTTTGGTTTGCCTTCTTGCTGTGGTGTAACTTGACTTTCCATCAAATCACTTCCTGTACCTCCCAATGAAAGCTTTGGAAGTGGAGCCAACACATCTGTTTCACTATCAGCAGCTTCATCTGCTAAGAGATTGCTGTCATGTTCTTCAACTTCATTGGAAATCTTGGAAGACAAGGCATGCTCCAAGATGTCATCCAAGGCATCTGATGCATCTGATTCACAAGAGTCGACATCACTCTCCGAATCTTTGTCCTGTCAAGGCCATGTTTCCAGGCACTTGGATACCACAAGAGTCCAAAGCTTCGCAACAAGAATCAAGGAGGATGCAACAATGAACAACGATGAAAATCAATGAACTGGAAAACATAACAACCTGAATTCTTAAATGAATTCTCAATCATTCTCAATGAGTCTCAATGACTCCTCTCAATGTTTAAGTTCCTCTTTGAACGTGGTATCCACAAAGTTGCACAAAGACATGAATTTGCTGCCACATTTGCCAATCATATTTCCAATGCAATTCAGGTGATTTTAAGAACCTTGGGATTTGGGTTTGCGCAACACATCCCAGCAACACAACACTCCTGAGGCTTGACGTCGCCTGCTTTTGAGCTGCAGCCTCAACAAAAATGTTTCACCAAAGAAATAGGAGCAAAGCAAATCAACAAATGCTGAACTTTGCTCAACAAAAGGCTTGCACCGGAATTGCGTTTCTGAGTATGAGAATCTGGGAGCAAGTCATCTAGATCCTGCCAAAATTGAAGATGATTGCTACCCTGCAACCAAGAAACACAGATGTTACATACACAATTAGACATGTCTACATGATCTTTCGCCAAAACTTTAGCAGCTAAAATATCTTTCGCCATGTCAGAAAAAAACTTTAGCCGAGACTATTTATTTATTGCGCACCCAAAGTCCCTTTCATGGGCCTTTTGCTCAATTCTCATATAATATGATATGACTACTGTATGAATACATATGAATACGGTATCCATGAACGATTTATGGGCCCGCTGTTAAAACATGTGATCAATGTCCTTGGAGTCATCGGAAGAGTCATCCAAACCTCAGAACGTATGGCACCCTTCAAGCTGTGTACAAAAAGCAGGGTCAACCGCGGATCTGGCCCAAACTGGCAAGAATATCTGCCATGGCTGGATGTCATCTGCAATTTTGATGTTCTGATTCTGCTTCTTTGGCCAAACCTTGTTGCCCTAGACTCCCTAGACTTCGCACATCTATATGAATCGGCTAAAAGATTTTCAGTGGATGGGACTGGGTGTAGTGCACCAGTATCGGCTGTATCAGAAATGGATGGCCTTGTTGTCCAGTTCGCTGCTTTGCTTGTTGCATGCACCCCCATCACCCCAACTTTTACCTACTGATATCCCCTGCACTTTTCACCAACAATCATCTTTACTGATTCCTACCCAAGATCATAACATATCATGAATCATAACCATTGTATACCATTGCCAATTCTCCCAACACATGACTGCAACATTTCCTCACCACACAATTGAGTTTCATAGGTGGGAGATGGGTAACTTCTTCCTTTCTACGTCTCTTTCTTGCAATCCTACCTTTGTTTGATCCATGTCTCATAGACTGATCTTGCACCAGTGCCTGTGGCAGAAAGTCACTTTAAGACATTGGTCGTTCCTTTCTGATCCGAAAGCATGCTTGCATTTTTTCTTTCTATTGGCACAGTATGCGGTTTCCAACCAGCGGTTTTTAGCAGGTTGTCTTGCACTTGCACCTCCAGGAATCTGCGGAGGCCACATAGTTGTCAGGACACTTGAAAGAATACTGACTCAAAGCCTTCAAATGAAGTTCGCCCTCCTCCGTCTGACTTGGTTCCGCGAGACATTTACCTAGATCTCTCTTCTTCCAGAACAGAGCCTCCCCGGAGGGACAATCACGCGTGTACTTGAACGAAATGCACCTCTGTCCATAGTGCTGTCTGAACTTTTGCCATTTCCGATTATTCCACATTGTTCCCCATCTGTATTGTTTAGGCTCGGCAAATCTGACATAATCCACACAACAACTCGTCCACTGTTTGGATGAAAGTTTCCAATGAAAAGTCAGCTCATTCCCCTCTTGATCCTTGTAGCTTGAGGTGAGTGATGGGGGATTCTCTTCAAGAATGTTTGGATTGGAGCCTGTTGGCCAATCTATGCGGCCTTTCTTAAATGAGTGGCCGTGTACCCACTGTTTATGCTCCGAGTAGGTGCCATTCACTATGATGGGGCCGGAGCTGCTATTCGTGTCTACTTGAAAGCAACGCTCCTCAGGTTTGATGGCCGCTTGGTGGCAGCAGCACTGACTCGCTGGTTTGCTGCGGAGACGACAGTCCGACTTGTCTTCCAGAAGAGTCTCAAGAGACTCCGAACCTGACTTGCGGACTTGTGAAAAAGGCTGTCTCAAGTCCAAAGATACCAAACGTAAAAGGAAGTTCAAATTAAGTTATCTATACATTTTACACATGGATACATATTGATACAGTGAACTTTTGGTGAACTGTCAAGGGAAGTAGCAAGTGAAGTTGTTGGGACTGTCCCAGGGCTTGCTGCTCTCTTTCCCATCGTAGATTCCAGCAAAATTCTTCCGCACAAAATCTTGGACGTCAGCCTCGCTTACCCTCGACCCATCATAGTCGATGCCGTAGGCGATGTCTTCCATGTGGATGAATGGACGGCTCCTACCAAAGTAGACGCCTGGAGGATGAGAGTAGGCTGCCATGTAGCCTTCTGACCTTGCCCGGCGAAGGTGGAAATTAATGGCACCAACATCATCTTGCAGCCGACAGCACACTTCTGGCTGGATTGGTCGGACTTCCGACATGCATAGATGCAAGTCTTCTTGACGCTGATATTTCCACCCTACAAAAGCCCATGATTTAGACATCGCCAGTTTGCAACAAAGGTGTGGCTTTAAACTCTCCGGTCCGCTGTTCTCATTGGCATGAAACCATCGGAAACCCAGTGGATTTCCATGTTTATCGACTTCCTCTCCCTTTCTGCTTGGGCATTCAGAGATGGATTCCACCTGCATGGGCAAGGTGCATGAAGCTTCATGGTTTCAATCGGCGGCCAAGCCATCTTAGGAATCTTAAGTCAAAATGATTTGTTCCTCTCAAAATGGTGTGGACAACGCAATTGGCAAGTTGTTGCCTTGAAGTCTCAAACAACTCACCAATGCATGCCCCTGCCTGCTTGCAAAAGCAAGATGCCTGGTTATCATACTGCTTCTCGAATGCCTTTGTGCCATACCAAAGGGGATTTAAGGACAGCTCGTGCTGGAGGTTTGTGCCAAACATACTGCGAACAGCCCACACAGGGCGAGAACTGCAAAGCAACAGTACGCTGCGCAGCATCAAAGAAAAAATAGTCCTTGGAAGTCAGAGATAACAATCAAAAATAATCAAACAAATCAATCACACACACCCAAGCAACCTGTCAACCTTTCCAAGTATTTGTATCAAGAAATAACGTACAAACATCACTAAATCATCACTAAGCTTCATGGTTCTCAGACGCACGAATTGCTAATAATTGCTGCTTCAACAGCCGCGGCAAGTGACTAGCAGTCAGCGTTGGTATTTGAGCCGAATGTGTTTCCATTGGACACGTTGAAATCAGGGCATGGCAAAAGGAAACTGTTGCAACAGGAACCTACATGAGTATTTATCAGCTGGTTTCAACTGGCACCATGGCACGGGCACCCAAACTTGCACTTCATTTTTGTCGATTTTGATTGGACCTGACTGCGTGGCAGCTTGATGATGTAAGCACTCGCAGTGCTAGTCCTGCAGATTGTTGGGGAGTCAGATAGATAGGCAAATAGATAGATGGACAGATGGAAGAACGGTGGATAGATGGATGGATGGATAGATGGATTGCTTTGTTTTGGGTTCCTTGTATTGCTACCTATGGCGGCAAAAAGTAATTCAAGCAACAAAGTGGGCCCCGTATATCAACAGCTTCTTAGTCTCCACATGTCTCCACAAAACCAAGTAAATCTAATACTAAAGTTGATTTTGACTTGCCAATATTCTGCTTGGACTCTTTCTTAGATATAGATAATAAAACATTATAAAAATATAAAACTCAAGACATCTGAAGTGAAGAACTACAGGAACACGAAAAGGAGTGCTCCACGTTTCGGGTCTTCATTTACAGTTTTTGTCCTCTCCCCCAGCTCTCCTGTGAGCAAGTTCTAGTAGAGCTACGTGCTGCAATCGTCAGTGGTTGGCCAAGTTGGCCACTTCGTCTGCTGAGAGCGGTCCCCCGATGTCGTTGGTTGCCCTTGGCCGTCTGAACGTCGTAAAACTGGTGTTTCCAAATCGCCCGTTGTCAGCACCACATGCTCAAGCTGACTCGTTCCCAACCTCTCCAATCAAGACCAAATTCCTGAAGAATTTAACCCAACAAAATGGCAAACACATGATCTTTTCATCACCCTGTGGGAGTTTCTTCAAGCAACCAGTCTTTTAGGCAAAAATGGAATGCGAACATGATGGATGAATGGATGATGCAGAATGCCTGGCTGGGTTCAAAAGGGTAATTGCACCACCTGGCACCAGTTTTAGTTTTGGGGACCTGTCCTGGAAGAGTACTCGTGGGCAAAAGTGGCCAACGTGCAAAAGATTGGTGTAGCAACATACTTGTCTACAGAGGGTCGAATCACTTGAAGACGCAAAGCTGCAATGATGTAAAGAGCACGCCATGCTATGTCCCTACGATCTATTTCTGCAAGTCTTCGAAGAATTTGGCTGGCTTTTCCATCAAGCAGATCCTGATCTACCTCATCTGTCGGCAACATGCTTCTTGCCTCGATGTCGCAAAGGGATGACCAGCCACCCAAGGGCTCTAAGTGTTGATGCTTCAAATGGCAACATGGACAAATCACAAACGAGATATGCCGAGACCATGCAAAGTTTAGTGCAGCATCGCTTAAGCCTCCGCAGGCATGCAACGCCACCACCATGTCAACATCATCTGGAAGCTGCTTGGCAGCAACCTGGAAGTCCATATTGCGAAAGTGGCAATTGTGTAAGTTTTTTTGGGATGCAGCCTCTTGTCCAGCTTCCAAAGATGCTTCGCTGGTGTCTATGACTGTCACTTTTACTCCAAATGCAGATGCGATGTGAATAGCTAGGTCTCCACGACCTCCTCCCACGTCTAAAACATGCTTGAATATGACTCCTGCTCTTCGAAATTCATCCAGTCGGCCCAAAAACCACCTAATCTGAGGCCATTTCTTGCTATGAAAGTACTCTGACCTACTGAGTGGACCTCTTGTACTTGCTGCGTCTGGGATAGTCTCCAACGTACATGGGCCTTCAAATCCTTCAACTTCAACCATACTTTGTGGTATCCATGTATCGCAAGGAGGTTCATACCCTTGGACTTTGAGGCGATGCTCCATATGATCCAAAAGCAACATCTCCATTTTGCTGACTTTGGCCTTTCTTTGTCGTGTGCTCGGAGGAGGTGCAACCTTACCATCGTGGCCTTCCTTTCCTCCAGTCAGTGCAAAGACTTGTTGCCGCAGCTCTCTTTTGTAGTCATCTGTTTGGTTTATGTGTAGGGCAAACAATTGCAAAAAACGTTCTTGGCTGCACCGCAACGCTTGCGCCGCTTCACTTTCTGTCATCACTCTCTTTGTCACTGCTTCCAAGACTTTTGCTATCTGCTTCACATCTGGTGGGATCTTCAAGATTTGCATGTTGGTTGCATAAAGGGATAAAGATCCTGAAATAAAGGCACCACAACTCCGTCCATCAAAATGATGCAAATCAAGTACCTGATCGACCTGATCTGTATCTTGATCACAATTTTGAACATGGAATATTGATGCTACTTGTCCTGGTCGATCACAGGCTGGATTCCCCTCGCACCAAACGAGGCACCCAAGGCCCACTGGCATCTGGCAGAGACCTCATGAAAGCTGCAATTCTCCAAATGCCGCCGTTGTGTTCAAACAAAAGGAAGGACAAAACTGACATCAAAACACCATTCTTTGCCAAGTATCGGAACTCAACTCCATCTTTAGCTTCTGTCAATACGATTTGCACAGTGAGTTCCTCCATTTCGAGCATCAGGAACCTTAGGTAATTGACAATGTCCCTCCACTTGAGCTTTTCCTAGTTTTTAGCGTAGTGGCAACGAAACTCACTGTGCCGAAGATGTGCAACTTCCAAGGAACGTTGCGCTTTCGTGGCGTCTTCCTGGGCGGGAATTCCATGACCATGTACCAATGCGTACTCATCTCAGGATTCGAGCTTCTGCAAAGGATGGTCCAATGGAGATCATCTGTTCTTGATACAAATATGAATGAAGTAATGAAGGAAACCATCTCCCATGGAGTAGCATCAGTCTTGATACTATCAAATGAGGCTACGCTTGGTATCATTGCAAGACAACTGAGCCTGGAGCTGTTTTTGATAACGCCCTGGCATGATATGCTGCAATGATAATCCACCTGGCCAGCTGATAGCATCGAGATTTAGTGTACTTCAATTTCAGCTGGTTACCAACACGAGCACTCCTCACCTCTCCTTGAGAGAGCTGTGACAGTAGCTGCTGTGCCAAAGTTGCATCTAACATCCGGCCAGCTGGTTTGATAGTAAACGCAGCAGGAGTGTGTGGATTGGGACCTTCTTGCAATTGTTGGCTTCATCCTAGCTCCAAAAATGCAAAAGACATCGGAATGAAACTGTTACTATGCTACTGCATCATTGCCACCAAAAAAACAGTCACCATCGCATCTCATTTTGGCTCTATCGAGGCGCTGATTCACTGTAACATATCGGGCCGTATCACTGTGCCTTGGAGATGTTTTCAGCAGCTATCGTGCTAGGGAGGTTCAACAACTTTCACGTTTTGCTCCTCATTTTGGCCAAGTTTCGCCCAGTGATTTCAGTGAAGCCATTAGATCTGCCACAGAAGCTCCCTGGAAAAAACCGATTCTGAAAGATTACAGGAGGCAGACTCCGGGAGGTTTCAGAAAAAGATATTAGTTACCAAACATTCCAAAAACAGTGGGTTGTTTTTTAATGCACCACAAAATTTTCCAACCTGAGTGTCAACCACTGGCTCTGGCGCCTCTTGATCCTTGGGTGCTTTTTTTTTTTGCGTTTTCTGCCAGAAGAACTTGACACAGATCTAAGGAAGCGACGCCACCTTCAATCGTGTCTTCTACAACAATGCCCCATTCATTGTCAGGGTGCAACTGGCAGGCTACAATGGTAATGGTGCTCTGAGTTCTTGTTTGCATTGCAGCAAGAACTCTCACGCCATCTAGAATATAACATTTATTCGTGGTTTACATCATATTCTATTTGTTTCACCATATTTCACTTGTAGTTTCAAGATCAAAAAACCGAGAAGTTCAGCCTCCAAAGCTTCTGGCTCTTTTTCAACAACTTTCCCCTGCATTGCTTCGCCCGGCATTTTTTGCGCATCGGCGAACGCAGTGGAGAAACTCGACGGTATCATGGCCCCATGGCCTGTGTCAAGCCATACTTTTCCATCATTTCCTGCAGCGCAAGGGTGACCCAAAAAAATTGTCCAACAGGATGCCACTGACCTATATAGTAATTTGCCTCTGGATTCTCTTTCCACTCTGCTTGCCGTAACCTGAAAAAATGTACGAAAGGACTCCAAACTGCCAAACTGTGCACATTTGCTGATGATGACAATGAAAGGTAGAAAAAAAATCAAAATCTCTTGGCACCCACCTACATTGACGGTTCTCACACTCTGGATTTGGAGCCATACCGTACCTCTCCAACCAATCGATCCACACACCCGGTGGATCGAAATGCTGAAAAAAAACAGGCTGAGGTTACGAGGGGAAAAAGTCGCCCAAGGCATCGTATCCAAGGAAGTTTGAAACCTCAGATCCAGTGGGAAAAAACTGCAGGAAAATCACATGAGAACGAATTTTCCAAGGGAGATGCGGTCCCAAAGTGAAGCAAATGCTTCAAAGTTGCCTCCAATGTCACAGAGACAGTGTTACAGACACACATGCTTTTTGAGTATTTTTTTCGAAACCAAACCACACTCCAGGGAATATCTGGCAATGCATTAAACATATTCAAACACTTAATTGCTCCAGCGTGCGGGTGGCTCCAAAAACCAAAGAATTTGCCACAAAGATCCACAAAGAACGCACAACGATTCAATGCTTCTCATCATAAACGCGTAAAATATGACAATGCCATGCCATGCCATGCCTGGGCCAACAAACCTGCGGTGATGCCCATAGTGGTTGGTAGTGATGCAGCGCATACTCCCTCTCAGCTTTTGAATTGAAAAAATGAACTGACGTCAAAAGAGGACTGTTGTCAGTATTTCTGTTAGATTGGCCTCCCGCTTGATGGCATTCTCATCGCCACCACTGGCAACAACAGCAGGTGGAGCACATTCAAAACACGCGTTCCTTGGGCAGCTGTCCGCAGAGCAAAAGAAAGCGTCTCTAGATTCTTGACCTTCAGGCCTTAAGGTATTCCTTCTTTGAGCATCTCAAGCAATGAATATCCATCTCGAGCATCCCGAAAAGGATTACAAAAATCACAAACTTTGTCCCGAAGCTTGCATTTTGAAAGGTTAAATAGATCCGGGCCTGCCAGGGATCATTGTCTGAATGTGGCCAGACACCTCAAGGGGCCCACCCTCTAGTTCAGAAAGGGAAAAAACCCACGAAATCCACCGAGGCTGCGACGGCATTCTCCGAGACTCCGGATTCCATCCATAACCTGAAACTGCACGCAGAATCCACGGAGTCCACGTGTAGCGGAGGCGCTAACTTTCAATCCTATGGAACCGACAGTCAACACCTACAATTCTGTGGCTGCCGACTGTCCAAGCTCATTGCAAGCCTCTGAACTTTGACACAAACACAGGGAAAACATATTTAAAAACCTTACAAAAAGCCAAAATAGATTGGTTTGTAGCTGACAATTACAGAAATATCGATGTAAGGTCTGACATTCAATCATCATCTTTAATCATCTTTACATATATTGCGCTTCTCACACAAAACGATAAAACTAAGCGTGTAAGAGTATGATCGAAGGTTTTTTGGTGCCTTGCAAAAGTTACTTTTATTCATTTTTCACTGTGGCCTGGTTGATCGTCATGCGGGCAGCATAATTGTCCACCTTGGATCTAATGATTTTCAAAACACAACAGGATGGTACTGCAAGAACCTCCTTGAAAGAAATATAACACTTTAAAACTGAGAATACAAATCAGAAACTATTCAGACCTGGAATGATCGCAAGTCTATGAATACAAGAACAACATGGAATTAGGAGAAGTGAAGCACCTCCAAGAAGTTCAACGTCCAAGTTGCAGAAATTGGAAGGTCAGTTCACAGCATCAGAGACGACTTCCAATCATTAAGCTCTGGGCGCAACTCAGAACGAGGTCTACTCTCTGCTTATCCAAGCCACCATGCTCTATTCTTTCAAGCCTGAAACTTGCTGTGGATAGGCAAAACCCTCTCTTCATTGGAAGTAACATATTTTGGCAAAACAGCTCAAAAATACGGACCCCAAAATTGAGGCCTGGAATGCAACAAAAATGTTATTTTTAGCACATCACCATCACATCACCAGTGGAGATGATTTTTTCAGAAATGGCTTAGGTGGAGTCTTTTCATACTTTCAGCTCGCTGTTCGGCCATTTCGGCCATGGCCGCAGTGTCTCTGGGAGCAGGACAAAAGGTCATAATTTTCGGCTGATGTGATGTTCATGTTGAATGTTTCAAACCTCAGTAACATTAAACAAATCTTGACCGTACTACACTAGTAACTAGTACATTGAAATTGCAGGAAATGGCACTTTATGTAACAAATCCAAGCCTTTTGCTGGACATCAGGATTAATTCCTTGAAGCCTTGGTCGCCAAGATGAAAAACTGTCCAAACTTCATGGGTCAGGGGAGGCGCGCCTGGTTCATATCTTAGAGTATCTTAGCATAGTCTAGCCAATGATTTGAAGATATTCGACTCATTTTCCTTTGCATCATCAAATCTATTGCCTTTTCCACATCTGAACCTTCCAGTGGGAGAAACTCCAATCCCGATTTGGCTCTCATCGGTGATAGGATTCCACACGTCTGAAGTGAGGCCTCCACCTTTGAAAGGCCTGATTGCTCTGGTCTGAAGAACAGTCTGTTCATGTTGGCAAGTTCCACCTGGCGCTTGCGTTAAATCAAAGCCGCAGTTGCACAGAAAGGGGAACTTCCGAAGAACAAAAACAAAAATGGTAGTAATAAAAAACAACAACAGCAACAACAACCCCAACAACCATGACAACGAGCAACCGCTTACGGCATTACTTTCAATTTTCTCCGGAGGCAGCCCCCATTCAATTCCATACTTCGTCCGCATTTGGCGGCTTTTTAAAACATCGGATGGTTAGATATCGAAATATTCCATAATCCATACATAGAACAACCAATATGTATCTATGGTACGTATGTGTTTATGTGTATCTATATATATATATACGTACTATATAGACATCATTAATCATCATTTGTATATATCAGCATTCGTCCTTCATCCTCTGATCATCCCTGATCCATTTATTGTCCTTCCCTCTTTTCGCTCATACTGTTTTTGTTTCGGGTTTATTCCCATCAAATAGCTTTTGGATGAGGCATCTTACCAACCGATATAAGGGTGGGGGGAACTCCTTTCACTACTACGGATTGGTGGCCTTGTCATAATCAAAGAGAAGCAATTTACCTGCTTGGCAAACATGGAATTTTGCCAAGGAAGATCAAGGAGTGTTGTGAAACCTATTCAGAACCATCACAAAGCAACCATGAAACTCAATCCAATAGTACTCAGTACAAATCCTTGCTTGCAAATCCTGCACCAACATGGCCTATGCCACATCGAGTCAGCATTTCTGCCACCACTGAACCAACTCCTCCAATCCCTCGAGGGTTTCAAGACTGATTGTGATGGCATGATATCGCGTGTTTCTTCAATGGCCCAGCGTTCTCAGGAATGGGCCAACAATCAAGACTGAAAACGTACGGATCTTCTCATACTCTTCGACAACACCTCAGCGGGAACATGAGGGAACCAAAAACCATCCAACTTCAAAGCTCGACCCTTATCATTGACCATCCGTTGACCCAGGCTCTGGCCCATCCGTTTCAGTGCCATCAGCCGGCTGTAGGGGTTGTCCTGATCTATTTGAAGCATTCTTGAAGTCTGTGCTGCACCACGGTCTGCCAAATATCAAATACATGTCAGAGATGCATCACGTACTTCGGCACTCATCACCTCCATCTTTTCCCATTCACTCAAAACAAACTCCCCATGGGGATCTGCAACGAATGACAAGTGTGACCACGGTTGCAACTTGGGCAAAGACTCTTGTCTCTTTCCTGCGACCCGCTAGCGGAATCGTGGAAGATAAGGCAATTGCGGCAATGAGATCATCTGAGGTGCCAACAAATCACCGTTCCTCAGCGTACGATTTGAAAGGCAAACTGATCACTGTAGGCAATGAGTGGCACACTGAATATGGAGATGAAGATCATATGAACATCCTTACGACACAAGAAATATGGAACAAACATGCTCAAAACTTACTGCATGTCCGCAACAACCTGGTGAATCTTAGGTCCAATGAGGGTCGCATTGTAAAATCCCACTTAAACTCAAGGGGGGGTCGGCCCAGAAAATGTGCACCAACATAAAATGTATTTGCAATCCTAACTCGAGACAATGACCCTGTTTATGACCCCTTCATCCTTTTTGCTCCAAGCTTCTTTTTCTGCCAGTGTGCACTTCCTGCTTTCTTCTTCTCTGGCTTGTCCTCCTTGTTTTTATCTTTCCTTGGACACATGCTTGGTGGATTACATGTTCCTGCACCATGATTTCATATCATTTCTATCCATTTCCTTATCTTTTGACCCCAATGGAAACCTGAGAACAAGGCAGCTGACTCGTATTGCTCGACTTCGCACTTCTCATGGAAGTAGAGGCACCTTTGGCCTTTAGTAGTTCCGCCGCTTCTGCACTTCCTTAGATCAAACCGTTCAGTTGCTTTTCCTAAGGATGAACATCCACAACAAATTTACATGTCAAGATGCCAATCTTCACTGGAGCAGGTGGAGGTGGAATTTCATGACCTTCCGAACTAAAATTCAACATTTTTCTTCCAAGCAGTTGAAGGCAAACCTCAGGAAATCTGTGCCTGAATCTGGTGGTGGTCTTCGTGATCTTTCTGGTCTCTCACCTTTCGAGAAGCCTTTGGGTTTGGAAGAATAATCGCTGTAACCATAGCGATCATCATAGGACTCGTAGCCTTTGGAAGGTCGCGTGGCACTGGGAGGTCCATAAGCTCCCAAACCTTTGGACATGGACTTACCTCCAAAGGGAGGTCCCTTTGAAGCCATTGGAGGCCATGGTCCTTTTCCGGTATATGGAGGCCTCCGGTGTGCAGCAAACAAACATCCAAAGAATCATGCTGCTTTGACAAAGCATCAGCATTGATTAATGTTGATTATATATGTTGGGATGCTGATTTCCTATCTACTCACAGCTATCACCAGGAGGCACAGATTCTTAGAAAAGGATCCTTTGGATCCAGCTGCACTTGCGGATCCTATGAGAACATCAAGCGGATTGCCTCGAATAGCCAGGGGCATCATAGTCACCACCTTTGCCATACTCGCTTCCATAATCCGGACCCTTTCCATAGTCTCCACCGAAGAAGCCCTGTCATTCAGATCATCAATATCTTAAGGCCCGTTTTGGGTCTGATTTCAATGTGGCAACAGGCCTTACTCATAGGTGGAGAAAAGCCTAAACCATCCTGGTCGCATACCAAAACAGTTTGCAACTTTGGCTGATGCAACTGACGAATTTCAAAAGCGGGCCGATGCCACCTGCGGTCCCAAACCATATTCATAGCCTTTGCCTTGCCACATGACACCTCAGCAAAACAGGGATGAAAAGGAGCTTTCCTAGCTTTGTCTTATTGGATCCAATTCTGAAAAAACCTGAAAATCCACAAAGGATACATAAGAAACACAAACATAACCTGAAGTGATGGTGTGACTCAGAATCTGATTGATGAGCCGCAAACTCAGGCCAGGTAATGCTCACCAGAAAGCAAAGAAATACCGTTGAAAACAAGTTGTTTCCCCTGTCTTGTGATAATATATCTCAATATTGCAAGCAGTAGTACTACTGGAGTTCTTGAACTGTTCTCCAATAACATGGCTGTATTCCATGGATGCGCCATGTGCAATTCACCGCTAGAAAAAACCAAGTGACCAAGTCACCCCCCCTTGACTTTAAAGAGGATATCCCTTGCTTGCGTCACATACTGTTTCAGCACTGATCGGCATTTTTGAGCCAAAGCTGCTGAGAACTCCCTGCATTTGCAACAAAGTAAAGCTACTTTGTAGTCCGAAAATGTCCGAAAGGACTCCATCTTCAGTGCAACGAACAACGCATCACCATTGTTTCAGATCAACTTTTCCGACCGCTCAAAATCAGCATCTGCAAAGCGCTTCGGCTTTGAAGCCAAGATCCTGAAGGAATCAACAAGGTAATGTCAAGTCCTCCGTATAATCCTTATATATCCTGTATCCTTATATATGTGAATTCCATTGACGTTCACATTAAACGAACCAAACAAAGACCACTTCATGCAAATCTCACTGAAGGTTTCCAGCCTCCAAGAGAGCTACTGCCTGCTGTTCCCCAGAATTGCTGAGTTCACAAGCTCCAAATGCTGCTTCTAAAGCAAGGATGTCAGGTGGCATTTGTTGTTCCAGCATGGTGCTCAACAACCAGCAACACAACTGCCATTCTACACTCTTGCGTGCCACTGCAGCCAGGGCATTCCAAGTGACTTGGGTAGCCTTCAACTGGAAGCAAGAAATCCCAAGGTTCAAGAGTTCCACAGCATCTTTCCACTGCTGACTCCATGACAAGGCACTGATCCCAGAATTGACCGCCAGGATGCTTGTCTCTAATCTTTGTTGTGGTAATGCCGCAAGCATCTTGATGGACAAATGCCAGGTATTTTGCCCCTCACATGCACTGACTGCTGCATTTACAGACACGGCATCACGGGCAAATAAAAGATGACCATACAAGAAATGTAGGGATAATTGCCACTCATCTGAAAGTCCACAAATATTCACCAGCGCTCCCCTTGTAAACTCATCTGCTTGCACTCCTCGATGATACAACTCCTCAAGTAACCTTGCTGAAGAAGTCCAGCTGTGTCCCTGCAGGCTCTTTGTTGGCGCTGTCGATAATGAGCTGTGCGACTTGGGCTACAGGCAAAGTAATAACTCATAGGTTGAAAAAATAACATCAACCAACTAATATCATCACTACCTGCTTTGTCTCGGGTAGAATTCAACAAGGTTCTGGAAATCATGAGTCATTTTGTATTTTTTCAATTGATCTTTTTGTAAATGTAAACTTTTATTGACTCAGCACTTAGTGCCAAATAAACAATCAAAATCCCACCAGGCAAAAGTGATTAGGTGACAGTTCTGAGATTTACAGTAGATTAAAATTGTCAACACAATGAAATCGAACAACTCCCACATTTGAAGCAACAACAAAATCTGAATTTTCCAAGTTCTGTTCTGTTCCTCTTTTTTTTCTGGACCTTCGCCAACTCACAGTTCGGTTGTTCGCACCTGTCCACATGTTGCAATTGCTGCGTTGCAAATTGTGAGACCTCACAACATCGCTGCATCGCTGAATGGAAAACACAGGTACAGGACCCAACAAATAAAGCGCTAGCATCTGAATTCCACCAGTTCTGGGTGTGCCACTGTAGTTCAAACTGCGCCTTGGTTCCTGAATATGTTGTAATGCCTGACAAGCTTGCAAAACAACAAGATTTGTGACGAAGTCTGCAGTGTTTCCATGAGCGGGGTTTTCTCAAATGGCTTTGTTGTTGAGGCACGGAATCACACCATCATTATGCATTATTCCATGCTCGCCAATTTGGATCATATTCCCCAAGCAGTGCTTCAAAAGAAAGAAGAATGAAAGCATCCCCGTTTCATCTGCAAACGATGACCTCTTCCCAACGGCGGCTTCTGGAGCCAGCAGAGAGGATCTGAGAAGTTTCAGCAATTCACAAATGAGAAACAAAAAAAAACACTCCAGGATGAAGATACCGGACTCCTGTGGAAAAGCTTGAAAAGTATAATATCAGTATATCCAACTTTGAGAGGCCCCAGCAGCAGTCTTCTCCGCTGTGCCGGGAGGAAGTCCCCGAGTTTCCATGGCAAAAAAGCAATTGTAGGCCTCAACTGCCCCAACAAATTCAAGGTTTTCTTGTACATGTCAATGGTTGGGGTTATACCTGCAAGTGAATAACATCTTTTTCCATCTTTATGATTGCCATCATCTCTGTCTTCCGTGCTAGATTGGGTCAAAACTGCTGAGCACCAGGCCTGTTCCCATTTGGAGACATACTCATATGCGGTAAGAACCTCACGAAAAAAATCCTCCCAGCCGTTCCTCGAATCGGTGGTGTTTTTGTTAAGATTCTGGCAGATGTGTAGGTCACGGAATCAGGCCTTGGAAACTGCAGCTTCATGATACACCACTGACCGAAACTTCCCCTCAAGCCCTGAGCACCCCGACTGACAATGATGCTGTAAGGTGAGAAACACTTCCAAAGCTGCTCTCCATTGGCCTGCAGCAACTTTGCCCCAGCAACCCTGTTTGAACAAATCATTCAAACAACAGTTGAAGTCCGTAGAAACACTTCAACAAGAAAGCTACATTTCTATCATGATCTAACTAGTGTTGCTTTTGCATAGCTGCATTTAATGCCCTCCTTCCCTGGCATCCTGTATGTACCTTTGCTTTATAATTTCATATTATAATTTCCCAATTCTCAATCTAAGAGATGGACGCGAATGCGCACAAGCGCTAATGGCAGCATTGAAAGCCACCAGGTTTGGTTGTGGACCAACCTTAGAGTTGGAAATTCCGGGAGGGCGAACACAGGTGGAACACTTCCCATCTCTGCTTTTCATCTCTTCGGAAGCACCTCAAGCATGCCTTCTAAAAGAGCCAATGCTTGTTCCCACTCCTGCAAATTCATCGCAGATTCATTTAATTGTCACGACTTGTCACAATTTCTATACCTGTCTCGAAGAGGTCCTGCCCCTCATCGCATGCACTGATCATACTTGAGCAAACGATCTCATTTAGGCGCACCTCTTGGAAGTGACAAATCCAAAAGAAATGGTGCGTTTTAGGTCATTTTGATGCATTTTGCATCTAATGAATCTGCCAAAATCAGTGATTGGATCATCCATGATCAGCTTTCAGCCTTGCATCTGGCAGCTTCTCCCAATAGGCACACTGCATGTTGCCACCTGAGGCTGCAAAAGCGATGCAGCGATGCTACCGGGCGACTTGTCAATCTTTCTCAGCTCCAAACTGTGTACCTCTTGCAAATGCTCTTGCTCCTGCCTCAGTTTCTGTAAATCACAGTCAAACATCCCTGGTTCAACAAAAACAGAAAGAACTAGTTTACTCATCCAATCATAGAAATTTGGATATGCAAACCTCCAAGGTCTGCACGCCAAAGGTCATCACATTGGGCCTTTTTTTTTTAGAAACAAACTCTGCTCAACATCGCCACAAACTCCATGGCCCCCAATGATTTGAGGCATCGGCGCAATTCCACTAAACAGCAAAGCCAAGGCCTAGCAAAGGAAAATCGTTTGAAACCAAAGATCACGTCGATGCTCCAATATTTTTGAGTGATGATGTCTGGAGTCTGGAGTTGTTTGTTGTATGTCAAGACCGACAAGACCCTGACAGATTCCCAAGAACTCTTACTCGCACAGGCATCAATAGCAGTTGTCACAGCAACTACTCCTGGGTTCCTGCAACATCAGCAAGGACATGATTCGACGTGCGTGTGAACATGCCAATTACTTCACTGATCATTTTCCTGGATGCCAAAGCTATTGCCAATGTCCAGTCACTAGCAGCCTGACCTAGGATCCAGTGCTGCTACAATCTATGCTTGGCAAACAAACTACATTTGTGTCACTACTTAAAGTCATGCACAGAAATGGACAACAAGTGACAGAAGGCAAATCGAATCAATACAATTAATATACTGTAATATCATGTAATATCTTAATAGATATGTATGAACTATGATAAATATGTACCAGTATATAGAGTATGCATTGTACATTAGATATCGCATCGATCTGAGCTCAAACATTACTATGCACTCTGAGGGCCTGACAGGCACTGATCTGTATGTTCTGGGTCACTTCATCTGGCTGCAGACCTACTCAATTCACAGAGATCACCAGCTCCCGATACCACCACAAAGGAGCAACTACTAGTGGCATTGATGGCAGGTTTTGCAGGAATTCAATGGAATTCAGCCATCAACCCTACGATAATAACGTGAAAAGTGTACATTAAGATTAAGGAGCTGGCCCTTCATTTGAAGAATAGCACACAGCCATACTGCCAAAGGCCAACCTGCATCTGACATCTATGTCAAGCAAAGCCATGGTTGAAAGGTGCATCTCTTGATTGTCCTGAAGCCCTGAGAATTTGCTTACGTACACCCCCCACTCCATTTTCGTTCAGGTTCCGGACATGCTGCTTCGATCGTCGTGGTGGCAACCTTTCAAAACTTGCTTCGAGGTGTTGACGTGTAACAAAACCCTCAAAAGATCAAAAACAAGTGAAACCTGCACAACGTCTTGAGGGAAGGTGTCTAGAACTCTAAGCCCCTGTATTTGTCTGGGATTTCGTCTCTTTCTTGCAAGGCTGCATAACGTAATAGATACCTTCACAAATTTTGCCAGGTCGACCGTGTTGAATGTAACTGCGTTTGCTGCTGGAAGTCCTTCTCTGTCAGGCCTCAAATGCTGTTGATTCCAACGAGTCATGCACCACTTGGTAGGGCCACAATATGTCAAAACGCTTTAAGTAGCGATTTTTTGTGATCTCTTTCCACGTTGAATTGGTGGAGGGTATTGTCCATGATACCAGTATGATATCTCAACTCTCCGCTCAGCCAGCAACCCACACATGTTTCGAAGTAGCTTGAACGACAAATCCTTAGACCCCATGACACGACTTGTGGCACTGTTTTTGGAAGGATGAGATTGAGAAGCCAAGTTTGACTAGACTTTTGAAGCCACCCTGGCGCCAAAATGCTGAGCTGCCTACCCACCTTTTGCCCCTGCCAACTGCACCCAAAGCAGCGTTGCAAGTAATGATGCTTGGTGCTGGCCCATACCTCCTGTGACAACGCCCAAATCGCAGGGAGAAAAAAAAAGAACAAATTGACAACATCTGTCCTCATCAATCCAAACAGCAGTACTGAGTCTATCCATCCTTAGTGAATCAAAAAACATAGATTGGAGTGGAAACAAGAATGCATCAGTGACCTTGGGATGTTTTGGCATTGCACAAATCGCATGTCGAGTTGTCTGTGTTGCTGGCTGCTTGGCCTTCCACAACCACTGATACCTTGGATACATTCATGATTTCAACACCATGCCGTACTTGTATAATATTTATATATATTCACATAGATTGATGATTGAAATAGCATTGTAAGAAAGGCCTCAAATGGCAACTAGAGTTTGTGCAAATGGATGACACTTGTGAACTCACAACACAAATTTGTCACAAGCTCAGGAGCAAGCAGCATGTGTAGGAGAACGCATCTGGAACGTATCCGACCAGCCGTCCCTAAGTTCGCTCCGTGAGATTCACAAATCAAACCTTTCAAGAGTCACACAGGATGTTTCGCACAATACCAGTGCCTGCTTCAATTCCGCTTTCGGATGGGTGCCAAGCTTCTTAACAGTAATATGATGTAATATGTTTAGTACATACAAATATACAAATCACAAGAATATGTTAAGACTGCTAAGATCTAAAATATTGTATTTGTATGTATTTATTATACTAAGCATACTTACCTAAGCATACTTACCAACAAATCTTGCTATCAAGGCCCAAGCCTGGTTCATTAGTTGAAGAGCTTGCATCCACTTGGATGCCTGCATCAAAATGCTTGACGCAGCAGGAGCTCTGATAAGGACATGTTTGCGGACACGGCTAATCTATGTTTCCAATCCTGACACTAAACACATCAAACAAAAAACATCATATCATCTAGCAGAAATGAAGGCTTTACCCAGTAGAAAGTTTTCAGATCTGGCTTGTTAAACATTCTTATCATTCTTGCAATCAGATCCATGCGTTCCTTGGAATGTCAGAATCCTGGAAGAAATGGTTGCTGACCTTGCAGCCTTCATGCATTCCAATCTGGAGGTTGAGTGGTATGATTGCTTACAAACAATGTCTCCAGCCTTTTCGCAAGCTGACATGACCTTGCAACATGTCACATGATGATCATGATGTCACATGTATGTTCTGTGTCAACATTTTCCCACAAAACGAAACCATACAAAGCCAACAGGTGAACTCTGGGATGCTGTTGATTTTACACAACAAAACCTCTTGAAAATTGCATCCCCAGTGGCAGCATTTCTGAGAATACTGTCTGGTTGCGCCTTTGATCTCTCCAATTCCTGGGAAAAACTAGGGACAATGCTAAGCCGGCGCGAGAAAAATACCAGTCGTGTTGGATTGGTTACTACTTGTAGATTGGATCGTCACTTCATGCCAGTCCTCCAAACATGCTATAGCTTCCTGCCACCGTAGATCGCGTCCGAGTCGGCTGATCTGTGCCTGCAAAAAAGCACCATATGACGTGAGATTCACATCCATCATCCTTGTATGATATTGTCAGAGCTTCACAAAGATATTGTATGAGTCAATGATTGATAATTATAAAATCGTATCAAATCTCTGGAAAGCAATCCCCCCCAAAAGCAACAAAAACCAATCATTTCGCAGTCAGGATGCAGTTGCGGCGGCAAAACTCCGTGCAGCTTGAGGTTGAGCTCGTGGCAGGCTCCTTCACTGTGTGTGTTTACACTTCCGGCTGAAAAACCAGCCTTTGCAACCAGACTTCTATCTAAACTTCTAAACTCCTGGCTGGTCCTAGCGATCATGACAGTTATGACATCTTGTTTTCTTATTGGGGTTTTCCCTTTTGCTCATCTATGCAGCAAGTGGGATAGGCTGGGTGGGATTCCTGGCATTCGCCACATCTGCCATCGCCAAACACGGACTGATGCATGATCGGCTGTGGTGCTGTGGTGCACCCAACTTCTTCTCAGGCAATTCACATCTCGAACGCGGCTTTTGAGCGGCGGGAAACCCGACCAGCCGCGGGGATCGTCACCGATGACTTTTTGCTGTCGTATGAGTTGATAGCTGTTCAAAAAGCACACAGGAACCTCGTTCCAACTGCTCACAAGCTTGAGAATCACAGGAAATAACAGACCTGTGAAAATGCACTGATACGTAACTAGCTATGTTTCAAGGATATATCAATGATATTGTTGTCTCATGTTTTCTCTTGCTTGGCTTGAGTCCTGGTCACTCCTGCTCAACTGCTTCAAAATTCTCGTTTCATCTCTTTTCGAAAGCCCCCAATCCATGATCCAGCCGCGTCTGGCCATGCTCTTACCAAGCCAAGAAATGTTTCTATGATTTCGATAAGCTTCCAATTAATCACATTTACCACTTACACCCACTTGGGTTGCAGTTCAACTCTTCAACCAACATGTCTGTCTTCTCACACAAAATTTGCCCATCCCGCCAGCTATATGCAGCTATCTGTGAGTTGTTTTCTCAATTTTCATCCGTGATCATTCGACCAAGATGCCGAAATCGATGCAACATGATGCAGCCTTTAAGAGGTTACATCAACCTCTTCAAGCTTTGTACAGGCTGTCCACGATTACATTTAAAAAGTCCAGACTTTGTTGCATTTAAAAAATGACCAAGAATTCTCAACTGTAACAAGTATCAAACTGAGACGCCTTTTTTTGTTTGAACCTTTTGATGGAAAATGTGTGGAACAATAATCAATTGACAATCAATTTGTTGATGCCGATAGTATCATCCACATCATTTCCGACTTTCCGAAACCTCAAAGCCTGGTGCAATCATGGGGCACCTCGACCTAAAAGAGATGTGTTGCTTTGTTTCGAAGCATTTGGATGCCCGTGATGGAGAAGATCAACACCTCATTTTGAGCATAAAACTCAGGGAAAAACCCATGAAAAACCCGAAAGAGAATCAATGAGAACGGCTTGGAAAAGGCTTCCCGGCCATCATCACGAGGAATCCTAGCTGCAGCTGACAAGTGAGTTGGAAAATGTGTATCAGCTTGCAGCTGCTCCATGCTGTGCCTACGTAAACTGGGACGCTATCTTCAAGAATGTCCTGGAAGGGCCAAGGGAGCACCAAAACATGGGAGTTGTCATCTAAACGCAGAATACTGAAATCGGTGAGACAGCAAAAAAAACAGATAAGAAAGCAGAGTAAGAATTGTTATTAATACTTTGTGGACCGTTCTTGCAAAGTATATTTCAAATTGGAAAAGCCTTTAGCAACTGTATTACTTCATGACAGAAGTGGCGCTCCTGGGCATCAAGCACAAGTTCTTTGTGAGGGACATGCTTGAATTCCACCACTCCCAAGATCTTGATGGCATACCTCATCAGACATTGCAATGAAAATTCCCCTCGACCTGTGTGAACTACATCTAGAGATGGTGGATCTTAGATTGCCGAAAGGTAGAGTATGTCTTTCCTTGCATTAACTGTAAGGAAATATCTGAGGGTTAAACTGAAGAAAGCTGAAGTACTGCATCCATCGCAAATAGACTGGGCAATGGGCACAGCAATCTGATACTCTTAAGCTAGGTGCGAAAGCAAAACATCCGTCAATACCCATGGTTTGAAGCAAACCAAATATCCATAAATATGCAAGGCAACAGAAAGCGGCCTGGCATGTGGCTAACTGGAATGAATACTCCTGAAATCGCAAAGTTCCGACAGAGCTACATACCCCCGGCCCCCATAGCAACAAAGCATGTGTAAACATCAGGTAGAAACAAACTCCGCTCAGTCCTGAAAAGAGCATCTGGGGCACAAAAACCAAAGGCCTCGAAAAATTGTCATCAAAGTCACTTCCAGGATTGGGCTGAGTTTGAGATAGAGACAGAGACCTCCCAAATTCTCAGGTTATAACCCAACTGCTCCAGTTTCTCTAGGTTGTCGCACCTGGCCATGATGCCGTGGTGCCATGTCACACCTTTTCAAAGGCCCATCTTTGAACTCATGGTATGGGGAACCCTACATGCTTCAACACGCTTCAAGCTGAGAAATTCCTGGTAAAACAAGGAGTCGAGCACTGCGCAGCTGATTGCAAGAGCCACAGAAACTGAACATACCTGAGTTTCACAGCTGATTCACAGCTGGGAGTTGGTCCAGTCTGGTGTTGAATTCTGCTGGGACTCACAGTTTGTTTGAATTGCAGTATTTAAGTCAGCATGAAGCACTGAGGAAAAAAGTATTGCTTGATCTCCTCATCAATTCCGAAATTAGATAAATCATATACATATAAATGCACAGAGTAATGCCCTACACTGTTCCTGTGACATGGCATCATCATCCTGCAGGCCAGTAGCTGAAAGAAGAACGATAGTCCATAGCAATGCCCTGAGCGAAGAAGTGCCACTACGAGTAATATGATATGACTATATGGGAAAGAACCAGTGGATACGGATGGAAGAAATCCTACATTGGTTGATAGGTAGTTTATCCCATTATTTACAGATTTTATACATCCCAAGTGGTTGTTGGGGATTTCTTCCATTAACAGTATTATTAAAGGATACTGGTTGGTCTGAGAATTCAAGTCATCAAATAAGCGCAGCGCAAGAAGTTCCCATTCAAAGACCTAGCAGCAAGGTAGAGCTGAGAAACGGCATGAAACTAGCGTTTTTGCGAGTGCCCGACATTACCACATAGCACAATCCCAGCCTCAAAGGAACTCAAACGAAAACCAATAAAAAGTTGTCTCAGAGAGGAAAAATTGACAAAAATGAAGCACAGAAAAAACCATCGAAAATGCTTAGGTGAGCACGTCATCAGTGACTGGACGAATACCAATGGAACCTGGGTCGCGTTTGCGAGTGTTTCATGCACGAGTTGAAAGGTGAGTGTGAAGTCATACCTCGACAACCATTTTGGAAAGGTAGTACGGCAGAACACCTCGGCCCAAAGTTGTCTGGCTTTTGTCCAGCATGTTCCAAACAATGCCGCTTGCATTCATTTCCAATGCTTCTCTACCAAGACAAGCGTCTGTAGGTGCCGCTGCTGTACTCTCGCAGAAATACCTGCACAGTCAAAACGACCAGTGTCTTTCGGTGGATGACCCGAAATTGAGAGCAACATCGATTTCAGTGTGGGGCACTGCTCGCTCCAAAGGGAATGTAAGGATGACCGGCTGGCAGGCACTGCACAGGGATAGGCTCGGAACTCAACGTCACATGCCAAGTTTTTTGACTTTCCATATTGCTCAATGTGCAAAATCGGGCTTAGCCTGAACATAGCCACTAGTGCAACTTGGACCAAAGCATTGAAATGCCTCACTTCGAAACAGTGCACAAGCAGCAAAAGGTCATTTCAACAGTGCTTCCCTTGCCCTGAGGCCGCAACCATTCCAGCTTTCGTTTTCGCAAAGCAGTGACTTCAGCATAAGACAAGCCCGTCCACATCTGGTCAAAGATATTCTGGTCTTTGGTCTCCAAAATGGTTCGACCTGATTTTTTCCACATTTTCCGCGAATTTCCAGCAGGATCCAGTCGTATTCTCAGCCCTTGGCCCACGCCCTGAAAGACCAAGCCAAAAAGGAAGGTCAAAACCACTGAGAGGCAAACCCTGCAAGCTGCAAAAGCTCAGCTGACCAAACTTAGATTAGACTAAAATTATCTTAGATTCTGTTATTATTACCATGTTTTGCTTTGACAATATCTTTGATCTATATACGTAGTCTTAGTGTATATTGTTACCATATAACACGGATATACATCGTATATATTTGCACTTTTTTGCCAACTGGATTTTCTTGGTCATTGAATTAGGTCCCTGCCTCACAGCCAGAGTGGTGCGATCTCGAACGACTGCTCTCAACTCTCGCTTGGCCAACTGCTTTAACTGTTTGCCAAAGCTTTTCTGAACCTGAAAATTGAAGCCAACAATGTCCCTTCACAAGTTTTGAAGTGCATCTTACTGATATGACTATCATAACTTCTACTATTAAATCTACAAATATCTAGAAAATGATAACCAATCAATGACACCCCAAGTACAATTTAATGATTGAATACCCTTTCGTTATCCTTCTCGGTTTGCCCTGTCCTCACGAATCTGAGTATTCCCACTGCGCTGGAGGAGGCAAAAAATGCTCTTCGTGCACGTCCTTTGGGAGTCCTACGTGGCAATTGGAATTTCCCATGCTTTGCTGCTATGTTTTGACATAAAAGTCTGCAATTTCTCCTGCAAAGCTCATGTTCATCTGTGACAGAGCCTTGGTCTATCAAATACACTTGTTTGTCCGCAAGCGCTTGTAAATTCCGGTTCACATCAATTCACCACTGCTTCTTGTCAGCCGTATTTGACAGCTGGCAAAATATATCAAAATACTGCAATTAGCAAGTGAAAAGAATCCAAATACATAATTTGCAAACGTGTTGCTGCTGGAAAGGCCAGAGTCACTGTTTCGATGGGGCATTCCCTGGCAAGTCATCTCAATGTTTGAAACAGACTTTCACCACATGGCAGGAGAGAACGGGCCTCAATCTGCTCCTGGGTCCAAATCCAAATCAATTCATCTGTCTTTGTCTTGGGCTCCTGAGATCAACTGGATTTCGGTCCATCATTTAATTTGCAAGCTACATGCGGTCTATTAGACCACATTTAAGTGAGTCATGAAAGCTGCAAAATTTACAAAATGCATTCGGATGTCCGTCTGCATGATAAAAATGACAAAGTCAGCAGGATTGAAGCCGACTGGGCATGGATAGCCAACCTTCGGGAGTGCTTTTGCAGAGCTCTCTTGCAAGCAGCTTCGCGATGTTGGGCTTAGCTTATGAAGCTCTTTGGATGGTCATATGATTGAATCATGGATAGAATCATAATAGGTTGCAGATCTTTAAATAAATCTCTTCTTTCTTGAGAGGTCATTGGCTGCAGGATCTTTCGATAATTCCTTTTTGGTGCCTTGGTAAAGTAGCTTGCCATCTGATCTCGGTCACCAGCCCACAGGCAATGACCACTACAAAGACCTTGGCACATGTCAGTATGCAAGTTTTGAAACTTGTCATCATGGATTAGGAACCATTCAATATGACACTCTTTAAACGTCTTAAACTCTTTATAGTGGTGATAGCAGAGTCGGCATCAACCTGACTTCAGAATGTCAACTGAGTCAACTGCTCAACAAATCTCAATCATTAAAACCATTAAGACCCTTGCAAATTACCTGGTCAATGAGCGCAAAAATCTCACTGCTTGGCTGGTGTAATGTACCTGGGACAAGCATCAACAACAGATCTTCAGCTCAAAAGACATGAGAACACCATCTGAAAATCTTTGGCAACTGCCAACTGCCGTGCGGTCCAAACAGTTCAAGAAATCTACCAAGGCCAAAGCAAATGACAGTACAACCTGCTTTGGCCAAGTCTGTAAGGACATTCATAACCTCAGAGTCTGAATCCTTCAAGCTGCTCCACTGTCATAGGGACATTCTCATCTTTGTTTGTTGTCTGTTTGCTCTTGCTAGAAAAAATCAATGATGAAATAACATATAAGCTTAGTACTTGATAGGCTGCAAAGGAATCCAGACCGCTGGTCCTTACAATTTGGGCAAGTACAACCAAGGATCTCAGGTGATGTGCTTAGTGCCAATGTGATTTCTTCAAGGCTTCCAACGGCTCGTCCAAGCACACAATATCAGGGCGAGTGATCAGTTCCACCTCCAGTTCTTGATTTCGTCCAATCTTCCAAACTTTGAGCTGTGACTTTCAAAAGAACATGTTAAATAAGATATACAATCTCATTCCATATCATGTAATATCCTTGGAGTCTATGTAAACCAGCTAAACCAGTATTTAAGCAAGTAAACTTTAAGGACGCAACAGATTGCCTCCACCAAAAGTCATCTCAGGTCACCACTCCAATGGCCGTCCTTTTTCGTTGACCTCCGGACAAGCCGTTGAGGACCGCGTTGCCAATGTACCTGGACTGGTATTCATCACAAGTTTCACAGTTTGGGCCTATGGTACAGGGGTCATAAAAAACAACCAACCCAAACAATGCACTTATTAAGATAAGGGTGAAATTTGTGGAAATTTCTCAAAATCACCATACATGTGCTTTCTGTTATTTCACCCCCAAAACGGGTCATCTAATGACCCCCTGGTGGTACCATACCCTTCCTCCACTGTGAGGGCACGTGTGGGCACAACTTCGCAGTCCCAACGATCCTAAGAGCTCCGAGATCAGCTCCTTACGATCCTCCCGAGGACCAGAAAGGCGCAACGAAGCGGAGAAACTCAAGGCCTCCAATGATGGACGCAGAAACATGCTCATATAATGCACACGTGGTTTCCATGTGGTTTCCACTGGTCTCTCATACTTTGGATGTTAATGTCTTGCCATACAAAAAGCATGTCCACCTCTGTGGGGGTTGAAGTGGCAAACATCTCATCTTTTTGCATCACCTCATTGGATGATTTGTCTGGTTTCACACATCTCTTCATGGTTCTGCCACGGTACCTTGGAGCCAACGTAGTTACTTAGTTGTTCCCTGAGTCGATGGCATATGCAATCCTTGATCTGACCATACGGGGATCAACTCGTTGACCTGAAATCCAGACCTGGAGATTTTGTGAAATCTCATGATTTTCGGCGTCATGGCGATGCTGTAGATATCTTTAGAATCTATGCAAAAAACCATAAATCTACGTCTTTTTACGTCAATGTTCATCAATTTTCCATGCTTCACCCCATGCTTCACACCTGTCCAGTGATCCTAATCCGATGGCGTTGTCCACCACTTTGTCTTCCAGCTAAGACCTTACGTCCAGATTGGAGGAAATTGCTGAGCATCCGAGATCGCCTTGGACCTGGGTATCCCCTGCATTCAGTAGGGTGGTCTTCCCAGACCCACTGGGTCCAAGGATGCAAGTCAGTTTTCCAGCCCTGGCGTAGATGTAAATCGTAAACGAATCTAAGATCTGTGGTGCTGATTTCGCCTGGCAGCTCCGCTGACGTTGGTCAGAATCTGAACTGCCTGCTCTGCAAAATACAATCAAAACCAACACTATAAGTGCTAAAATGGACAATGTTGGATTGTTTGAATCATCTTGAATCTTAATTTGACTCTCCTCCTGGTGCTTTCTGGTGACTTGCCAAGAGCACATAGACAGAGCCTACCACGTGGCCAAAATTGCCCAACACATCGCTGTCAAAAGTGATTCGGACGTCCAAGACAGACCTCCCAGCGTAACTCTAAAGCAGAGCCACCAAAGGAGGAGAACCTTGGAAGCTAACTCCATGAAGATAAACGAATTGCCACATCAATGTCCATTGGAATTGAATATGTGTATAAAATTGCTATCTCGATCTGCTTCGGTAGTCCTGGTTTGTCTTCCTGAAACCTCTAGATTTATGGCTACATATTTTGTCCTACCCTTCAATTTGGCGACTGGATTTCGCATAATTTCGCCATGTTTTGTCATTGCATTTCAAGAGCCAATAACATGATCTTGAAAGTTTCTTGGTTGAACAGTCTGAAGCTCCTGCCGCGTCTGCCCCACAGTCCATACCTGCTCCTGAAATTCAGGCTTGGCCGAAGAAACCGAACGGACATTTTTGAATGACAAGAAGGGTCAATAACGGTTACTTTACTGGGAGCTGTCTTCAATCTAGTCTACCGTTGTCTTATTCTATTCCGCTCTGATTCTAGTGTTGACATTTCTTGACCATATACCTAGCAAACCGAGATAACCGCACGCACACGCAAACCCACATCCACTCATTAGGTACTACAAGTCCACTGGTGGGACCTCCACTTTAAGCGTTCCCATCCGTCTAGTTTAATTTATGCACAAGTGAACATCATTGATGCATTGTTTGTGTAATTAATTGTGACTAAAGATTGCAAGATTGTATTCTTTGAACTGCATAGCAGAATTTGTCTGACCGCTGGATTTCACTCTGCTTTCACCTGTTGGCTGGATTACACAATAACAAACACTGCTGTGACCACTACTGCGAAGCACATTCATCACATTCACATCAAAATAATATATCAAATGTCAAATGTGCAAGAAAATGTTGGAAGATGCTATTCTTCCTCCAGTCATCACCCGTTTCCTACCCCAAGAAATTCACACCCACACCAGGTGACCCTGAATTTCGTCCTCCTCAGGTTGAGCCAGCTCCGGAAGATCGTTATTGTCACTGTTCCAACTGCACGGTTCCACACGGGTCGCTTCTTGGGAAAGATGGGTATAAAGAGATACCAAGGTTAAACTTGATAGTTTTCACTTGAGATCTAGATCCATCAAGAAACATCCAACAATACCTTTCATGAACCCCACACCTGTGACATGCCGGTCTTCGACCTCGAACGCCTGAAACGCCAAAGTTTCAATGATTCGTTTCAGCTTGCAACTTGAAGCCGAACTATCCACTCTTGACATCCGCAAGTAACTTGGGCTTCAACGTATATTGCCATTTCCCGGGAAGGGTGAATGTATGATGGAGGAGTCCTGTCAATTTGTCTTAGACATTGGCAATACGACCGTTCTTACACTGGCAAGACACCACAGCCCATAGCCTCTGAGTTGAAACCACCTGCAGCTGCAAAATACTACAAACACAATGATCTGTCAATATCATTCAATATCCAAAACATGTCCCCCAAAAAATTACCAGTAAAATCACTTCAACTCTGGTCATTTGACTCAAAAGTTTCCCGGCAAATCTGAGAGCGCAACTTCCTTCCTCCAATGCCTCGATCAACCGGTAGGCATTGCCTTCTGCGTCCTGGCGTGACGATGCGAAACGGCACAAAGGTCGCCGAGCTGCCAATGAAAACTCAGACCTGGGCCACATCCATGGCTTTAAAAGTCGTGTGTTCAGCCATTCCATGGCGCTTTTCTAAGGCACTCTTTCAGCTTGTTGAAGCACTGGATATGTTTAGTCAAATGTCTCCTTTGAATGCTTTTTGCTTGTCATGTTTTATGTCTTCTTTGATGGCCAGCTGACATGAGGCTACTGGAATCGATGTGGAAAAACCTAAGCAACGCATATGCATTGTTCCTTGTTCAATCTGTCGGAATTGCACAAATGTTGCTCCTACAGGATACAAGATATGTCTGGGTGCTCCAGTGCGGACATTGGACATTTGCACTTTCCAGCTAGAGAGAAATTATCTTTCAGAGAGAAAGCTGAGTGACACGAATGTTTGAGCGGAAAAAGCAACGTGATAAACAGCAGTGTCAAAGATGCCAGGAAAGGTTGCCATAATGCAGCGATGTTCCGATGTATGAAGTAAACTTGACGACGTGTGTTGACAGCTGAGTCCTTTTTTTCAACAAGTCTTTAAAAGTCTTTAAAATCAATGCGCAGGTCTCTTTGCCCGCGTGTTTTTTGTTAAGGCACCTCATGTGGTCCAATCCAAAATCCAAACATCTCCATGGAATTCTATACTAGTAGCCACTTTGAGCATTTTCCAAGAGATAAAACCCAGTGTCTCACACTGGCCATATGGGAATGGCCTGACATCAGTGACATATCGACATCTCAAGTGGAATGGTCTAACATGGCTTGCTCTGATTGCCTCGAGAATCTCCTGAATTTGTTGAGTTTCTGCTGGGGCACAAGGACAGGCCTCGGGTGCTTTTTGCTTTCTAAATGTAGGCACAGTGCCAGTGTCACCTATGTATCCAGGGCCCTGGCAAGGGCACAAATCGGATAGCTCCAGGCAGGATCCTCCAAGGGGGACACAGCCAGCTGTGGGACAAGATATACAGAAACATACAGAAACTGCGGCCAGTGCAGCCTGATCCAACCATGTGGCTGCCAAGTGAAATCGCGATTCTTCAGGCCTCAAAGAGATGATGACCATCACATGTGGACATCTGCTGTGACCAATAACTGCAAGAGCTATAAATAAGTACACAGGGCAAAGTGTAATCAGTGTAATCAAACTTCAAACTGTGCAAGGGATCACTTGTAGTGCTTCAGCTCACACTATGTTGCCAGTTGGATCCCATGTGATCACTTCGTGTCAAGCTGAGACACACAAAGCACTCAAATGGTGCCCATGGGTGTTGCATCTCCAGTGACTCTCTCTGACCTTGGTGTTCTGTGAGCTGTGTATTTCTTTGAGTCGCTGGTGGATACCGAATGCTTGAGGCTACAAACCGCTCATAGCAGCAACAATGTGCGGGAGGTGAGGCCTGCAAAACAGTGTTCAAAGATGTTTAAATACAATGTTACCCTTCACTGGAGACATCGGTTCTCAGCTTTTGACTCTCCAAACATTTCCAGCCTTTGGGAATTCCAAAGTTGCACCAAACAAACATGTCCAGAGTATTGAGATGATACACGTTGAAACCAATGTTTTGAGTACCTGAAATCATACATAGATCTATATACTATATATTTGTGTGAAATCTTGTGAAACCTTTCTTTGCCGTTATTTTTGTCTTATTACAAGCTTGAATCTTTTTGCTTCACATGCTTCGCCATGATCTGAGATGCAAACAAGCTTTGTCCCTCCACAACGCTTGGTGAGGACACCCTTTCTTGCAACCGTAGCTGCATCCCAGCAGCCTGGCACGCTTCCTGGCATACGGCATGAGGCAAAAAGAGGCGAACTGAAAAGCGAAAACACATCGTTGATTCTTTGTGACTTCTGTTCTAAACATTACTTCACACTATGCTGCCATCATGAAAGCACTCTGTGGTGCTGGTATCTTCATCTTTGCCTGACAGCTTGCCCCAATCTCTCCCAGCAACCAACAGGCATTGCCCTCTGGAAAGGTCCCTGCTGGACCTTGAAAGATGCTCTTCCTCCACCATTTCAACTAATTGAAAGAAATATCCTGTCGAATTCCCACTGTCGCCAACACAATCGAACCACATCAATGACATCCACAGCTGAGTCTTGCACACACATCTGGTTCCTCTCCCAATTGCGGCCTGAGCGCAAGAAACATCGAGTCTGTGTATAAACCGAAGCTTTACTGAGGCTGGTGCTCCTCTTCTTCGGAGCTTACCTGCACTCAGCTCAGCAACTCAGCTTGGAAACACATTGAACTGATCACAAAATGTGCAAACCCTCAATTTCCTTTGAATCATCTTTGGTCCATCTTTCTACACATCTTCTTTGATGCACCAAGAACCACGGGCCATGGCCTGCCAAAGCATCTCTTTCAGCAACCATTCTGGCCACTCATTTTGCAGAGAGCCCGAATCCAACTTCTCCCTTTGCATCGCATAGTCTCCTCGTTCAAATGCATCCATCTTCCGTTGTGCCGATGTTGCCCAGGGCCCGGCTGCAAAGGCACGGCGAAAGCGACGGTAGTATGCCCAGATTTGCGCCGAAGTAATAGGCCATCCAGACTTGTCAATGCAAGAAGCTCCAAAGGGCAAAAGCCGAACCAACTCTGTGGCAAAATCCATTGCCCGTTCAGGATTACCATTGGCCAAATGACGTTGCATACAAACAATATGAACCAAAATGAAACCAGGAATACAATCTGAAAGTGCTGTTGGTCGATGAGATTCTTCATTTTCAGGTGAATACAAGCAGGATTGCCGGCGGGTAGAGTAATGTACATGGTCCTTTGGATCAAGTACGCGCAATGGATAGTCTGGCTTCCAGAAGATGTCCATCAACCCTCTACGAGAAGCGACCCAAAAATCGTGATGCTGCATGCAATCGCAAGGGTCGTTCAAGCTGCCAATACCTTTCTGCCCGTGAACAGCACGAAGCAAAAAAGACAAAAGGCAACATGCAGCACCCAAAAGCATGGCACATCTCAAAGGGAAAATAGCTAAGCTGACTAGCTTAGCCCAGTCTTCTTGATCTTGGGACTGTATTGTGTGCCAACTCTCTGTGAATCCATGAAGAAACTGAGGGATCAGAATCAAATCGCACCTCAAGCTTAAAATGACCACATGATGAACAAGGCACTTCTTCTCCCAACATTTCAAGATATTTCAATGAGCGGATGAGAACAAACATGAGGTGAAATGACTGCCTTAAAGTCGCAATGTCAAAGCCTAAAGCGCTCAAGCCAAGCTGCACCGGTGAAGTTGCGAGCATGCATTTTGCTTATGTCCGTGCATTCCATATGTTGTGTTTGTTTTGATCGTACCTATAGCATAGAATGTGTGAGGATTACATCATATTACACAATATGCAACATCTGACGAAATGCGTAAAGATCATTGTTGACAATAGCAATGCATGTCACGCAGGACTCCTCTTTAAACCAACACTACACGAACATCGAATACTACAATTCCTATTCAAGGTAACAATTAGATTGTATCTAAAACATGTATATATAATATATACCAGTACAAACTCTTTCCAAATTCTAAACTTTGAATTCGCGTCTACCATGGTTTCACCATGTCTTTTCAGCCAACTTATACACATCAAGCAACATCGGAGGCGGATTCCCAATGACTCAATCCCCCAGTGGCTTCAGGTCAACACCGATGGAGGGGTTGACACCAATGGCACACTAGATACATAACATGACATAACGCCCTCCGCAAGCAAGCTTTAACAAAAAAGTTCACTTTTACACCGATTCTTGGAGTTGCTTGAGTTGCTTGTCCTCTGTGTAGGTGTAAACACCAGCCTCAAAGACTTCTATCTTTTCAAGCTCATGGGTTATACATCTGTATCCACGAATCCTCAACTCTTCCGGTGCTTCTCCATCTTGTTCATTGGAAGTTAGTTCAACAAAATCTTGGCCCTGATTCTGCACTTTCAGCTTTGGAATGTGCAAAGTCACTCCAGGTCCAGCTTCAATGCGCAAAGCGCCATTCAAATGTAATTCACCCAAGTAGACATCTCCACGGATTTCTAAGCTACTCTTGGATGCTATGATCACTGCTGTGGGTGACGTCAAACGTTTTTTCAACTCCAACATGGAAGGTGCGAAGGAGGGCCATAGAACCACTGCAGGTCCCATGAGTTGTGGTCCACCTTTCCAATGACGTTCTTCCGCCTCTGCCACGTCAACCCCAAGCAATCTCAACATCGTGCAATTGGCATCGTACACGGCAGCTTCAGCAGATGCAGCCCCATGTGGGGGTGTTCCCTGTGAAGCTAACCGTGCAGCGGTCACAATGTCATTTTTGCAGGGAAAATAACCAAAAGTCAAAGGATAGCGAGTAAAACCCACTTTGGCATCTGCTTTCAAGAGTCTCAAAAAATCTTGCATCATGCATTCTAAACGTGTTGGACTTTTAAATGTAGTCCTTGATTCGTCGGTATATTTGGGATTAATAAATTCTGGCATTTGTCCTCCATTCTCCTCCAGCTCAAGTAAATAGTCGGGAAGTGAAAAAATGAGTTCATTGGTATTTCCAGGATAAGGTGAGAATCCATCTGGCCCGTTCACGTCACCATCCGCTGACCCTGTCGCTTTTAGAAGTGGTTCCAACTGATTGTACTCTACATTGGCAACGATCGACCTACCATCCACGCGAGTCAAACGAGCAATCGACCCGGCTGCCTCCTTCGCTTTTCTGGGCATAGTCACAACATTTGCATGTAAGCCATGCTTGGCAGATACACCAAGGGAACATAGAAAGGTGGTGAGATACAAAGTGCTGGTATCTTGGAAGAAGAGGATCCACTTCCGACCTTTTTCATGCCAACGTCTTACTAACCCGCTTGCATGTAACAAGAAGTGCACGTCGCCATGTCCATGAGGTTTGGTGCCCACTTTGTAACCATCCATGCTCAATAAGGCATCGCCGTTTGCCAACGCTGCGACCTTTTCTTGTAGAAGGATGGTGACCTGTCCTTCCTCCAAACCAAAGAACTTATTCTTCTGCAGCAAAGTCTTGATACCCAACTCTGTATCTCCACTTGCCATGATGACTAAAGGCAACCGACAAGGCTCTTTCGAGCGTTGCTCAGCCAAGGTTTGAAAAGCTCGCAAATAAGCGCAATATACTTCGAGTACACAACAGCCAGTCACCAACTCAGCTGGCAAAGCAAACTTCACGCTGCTGAAACCCAAACGTTCACCTAAACCACCAGCTGGAATTACAAAACAACAACCCTTCACTTCATGGGCTCCGATGTCTTCATAATCCATGAAAACATCAGAACCCACTTCAGGCTGAAAGCCATCTTTGGGCACAGAAGGAGTCCAACCTTCCAGCGGATTCTCAGCTTTTGCTGCTGCCTGACATCCACAGCTTTGTGTCGACAACCATCTGATGTCTTTAGTTTGTTGGAAGCAATGATAGCAACCATAGTGATAATGTAAGATGTCATAACTGAATTGTAGATATTGACAAAGCACACGCTATTGCCGATTTCTAGTCTAATGTGATGTCAACATGATTCAAGATAATTCTAAGTAAAATACAACGACCTGGTGTTTCCAATGATTTAGCATTGCTTCCTCCCATCGGCAATAAAATCAACATGTCAGTAGTTGCAAGTCCACGAACCTGAAGCAATGTTCGTGCATTCTGCAAATAGCGATCAATTCCTCCTGCGTCTCAAACAAACCAGTTGCTGCAAAATGCAGCAAACATGGTAACATGGTACCATCAAACATCAACTTGACTTGAACATCTTGAACTAGACGCAGCAATCTAGAGACAAAACTCCAACACGTCAAGTTTCTCTCCTGGGTAGTTGCGATCCAAAGTGCTGATTTGCTTGAAAAACTCCAACTTTTCCTTTGCTGCATGCAAAACAGCAAAGGCGCAAATGCAGGAATGTGTCTTCAAGTGTCTTCCCTGCCCTAATAAAATAATACCTGACAATCACTTTGCCCATGTTGTTGCAACAAGCTTCCGCATCATGTTCGCCTGGTGCATCCCACGCAGAAAAGATTGGTTGCTGACCTGCCGAAACCAGCAGCTCAGCAATCGCTACTTGCCTGAGAGTTGCAACAAATGTCATGCCATCACATGAAATCCAGGAAAATCATGGCAAGGAAGTTGAGATGTGAGCATTCCAATTTCAGGGTAAACATGCTTTGAATGATCCATATATTTCCAACTGATTTTCGCATAGTTTCGCTCATCTGCAGCTGGGTTACTCTGTCGTCAGCAACTCCAGGTTTTCTGCCAAGCCAGGAACTTTACTTAAATTTGCCATGGCGCCGCTCTGCGCGACTTTGATCAACTTACTATAGCTGCCATAAGAGTACTAATTACTTGATCTGTTTTGTGGTCATCCCTCCAAAAACACTACAAGTAGCATACATAGTGTGGATGATTCTTGTACCATGTTCTCAATATTTTTTCATAAGCATTGAAGGTCTAGTAAGACAGCAATATGTTATGTCTCTCAGTTGACCATTGTGACTAACGATCCTGCGCAGTTCTCGTCGCACTGAAAATGCCGTATACCAGCAAGTCTCTGAGCCATTTCCAGGCCTTCAAGCAGGTTCTATCAATCTACCCTTACAGGCATGGAAATTAAGATGCTAGCATGTGAGAGCTATCCAACATCTTCCAACTTCATGACTTCGCCATTTGCCATGCCATTTTCCCACCTCTTGTTTCACGGCTGTGACCGTGCAGTTGCCAATGCATCCGCACCAAAGCTTCGTTCGCCGCGACCGAAATCTCGTGGCATGGAAGTCCGCGCTGACTTCGGGGAGCTGTCGAAGCCGGGCACCGATGGCAATGGTGCCCGCGGCGCGGAGCCCATGGAGGGCACCGAGTCACCAAAGGGACGCTCTGAGGGCACAGAGGGGGAACTGGGCGAAGCCTCTGAGGCGGAACTTTGGATCTTTGTTTCCGTTGGTGCCAGAGACATAGCACTAAGCCACCACTTTGTATCATACAGGGCGGCCAAGTGAAGACGCTTGGCTTCCAATTCAGAGACTTGTTGAGATAGTCGCTCTATCTCGGCTAAATTACGAGGTCTCTCTTTCATAGCGTCATCTTTACTTCGGTGGAGTTCATGAAGCTCTTGTCCAATGAGATAAAGTTGCTGCACATGTTCTTCCAGTTGCTGTGCCTCTCCAAACTTCTGCATTTGTAAAAGGTCCTCCTCTTTTTCGCGAAGTTCTTTTACCAAGGCCTTGGTGCCTAAATCTGATGTTGCCAGCCGGGATGAATCCTCATCCACTGGAACAAGACTTAAAGGAACTCCCAGCTCCATCAAAACAGTGGCAATCTCATCGTGATGCTCTCCTAAATCCAAAGGTCCCCTTGAGGGCTTTCGGGGTAAAGCATCTTCATGCCCCCAAATGTCAACACTTGCAAGGGAAACTTGCTTGTAAGGATTGCTAGGTCCAGCAATCAAAGGTTCATGAACAATCAATTTCACCTGTCCCGAACATAAAGCAAACATCTTTTCCTTGGCTCTTTTGATTCTTGCAGAACTGGATGGAGATGGTGTTGCCCGCAATTCCAAGGTGCAAACATGTTGAAAAGTGGGATCTCCACTAGCCTGGCTGAGATGGACCTCCACTGACTTGGGTACCAAATCTCCTTTGGCAGAGATCTCCACCTCATGAACCTCTGCTCCTCTCTCCAGTTGCAGAAGTAATTCTTGGGGATAGATGCAACATCGAGCTGATTGCCAGCCGTTGGATCCCGGATGAAGGGCTAGACTTGTGCAGGCTTCATGCGAAGTTTGCTCACTGGAAGCAGAGGCCAAAGCAAAGAATAGCAGTGGCATTTACTGTCCGAAGGATTAACGGAAAATCAGTCATTGCAAAACAGCGTTTTTTAGCGAAGCAGTTGCCGACATCTCGACTGCAGACGTTGGATGTGTGTGATTATGCCACAAAGTTATTTTGAGTATTGTACCTCAAAACAGTCTCAAACAAGAGCTTTGCGAAGACACTGTTGGAACATTGTGACATTGTGCCTGTACTTCAAAATGACAGGTGTTTTCTGGGTGCAGTCAGTGGAACATCCAAGATTATCAGCAACAGAATGGAGTTGTGGATGTGTCGAAAGCAAGCTGTGTGCAGCCAAAGCTACAGCATGTACACTTAGGTACAATACTTTGTTCCGATGATTGAGATGCAAGTGATCAGAAAGAGCATCACCAACTCAACTACTTTTAAGAATGATTTATCTATAAGTCTATACGTGGAAAGCACCTTCATCTTTGACCTGAATTCACACCATGAAGCGACCAATGGTGTTGCTGATATTCGACAAATGTCAGCCTTTCCTTTTATCAACTGGTGGAGGCAGCACAGCCACAAGCTCGCAGTCTTGGATGCATAGATAGAAGGGGATCCTGGAAAGAAAACAAGTTGTGCATCGTGCATTGGAATTGAGAAACGATGAACTACCTGGTTGTCTCATCTCGCATCTTCTAATTATTCTAATTTCATCAAATTGTAAACTCACAAAGTTCATCGCTGTTGGACTTTCTCGGCCTTTGTCCCTTGTCGACCATCTGCGGTGTATCAACGAAGCAAACCTTGTGACTGAGAAACTGGGTGGATTATGAATTGAATGATGACAGGCGGTACACCTTGACACTAAGTATCGGTCCGTTACAAAGCCTTCTTTCGTGCCTGTCAGGACAGTCAATTCATTCGAGAATTTCCAAAAAAAAACTCACAGAAACCCAACGGAAGACAAGCTAAAGAAAACGTACGGCAATGTTTCCACAGTTGGAAATACAGCATTATTTCATATTATTTCTGTCTTCATTTTAGCTCTACTCGGTCCTCAAAAATCATTGATGCCGCTGCCCCAAAACGCACCTGACATTGAAGCATAGGAATCTGGCTCATGCCATAGTGCAAAGGAGGTGAGTAGTCCGCTTTGATGAGCCTGAACGCAAAGCATCAATGATATTCGACAATATTGAGTGAAACCCAACAGTCAGGATTCAACCTCCAAAAAACTAGTCCCATTTTGAGGCCGCCTTCAGCTCACTGCTGATAGCTGGTTCTTGCCTGCTAGAACCGATCTGGTATATTCTGGCATGGGGTCTGATTAAAACTGCGTTTGCAATAATTTTCCAAAAGCAGTGCACCTGGATGTCAAGTCGATAGGAATTGAAACCTCACACTCCAACAAAATCGGAAAATGACAACAAACAAAATAGTCCACGTATTTCTTGCAATGCAAAACTGCAGTGTGCCTCGGAAGACAGCAGCTTCAAATGATCCAACAAAACCTGTGTTTTCCAGTCAAAGAGTTGCAGTCAAACATGGATCATATGGTGATTGAGAGCGACTGAAGTCTATTTCAAATTCGCTGGCAATGCCTTAAACCTCTCTCCATGTGGCCTGTTCGTGTTTCAAGCCAAGGGTTGGCTGAAGCAGGCGAGTGCTTTCTGCAGAAGCATCCAACCAAGGCATCCACTCGACTGCAACAACCTCAAGAATCTTTATACATCCAGCTGTCAGAAAATTCATCTTGATATATGAATATGTAGTGTTGTATTATACATATACGTACGCATATGTTATAATTATGATATGAGTATCTTCACTTCTCCAAATTCTCCATGTTTCACTGCCCAAATAAGATTAAATCTCAGCCGCTTTTGCCACCAACGAAGATGGAACGAGCCTCTCATTACACAATCGATTCAACCCCAGATCACAGCATCGAAGCGAAAACATCACTGCATCATCTGCGCCTTCCGCCGGGTTCAAGAAGCTCCTGAAGTCCCAGCATTTTAATCGCTGATTTGGTCGCTTGATGAAACATTGTCAGAGGGATTCAAATGGTATGTTAAATATGTGGGAACAAAATGCAAAAACATTGTAAAACGTCCTCAAATGCATGCCACATGGTTTCGAGGTAATCCAAGCCCAATGGCCTGCCATCAACACTTCAACACTAATCTCAACTCTTCAACATGGAACTGATTGTGAGGGAAAGAGCCAGCAGGACCCACCAGCTTCTGGGCGACAAACCACCAGATCTGCCCTTTGGCCATCCAAGCATTTTGGATCACCAATCTGGAGGAAGCAAAACACAGTGTATCAGTGATGAGTGCCAATGAATCTACCAGTAGTGCATGTTTTTTTGGAAAACTGTGTATAGCGTGAACCGGTATATGAACGATAGCAATGTGATATGCTTTGTAGCTTTATCCGGCTTAATGTTGACCGTTGCTGCAGACATTCTCGCAAAGCTACAGATTACCAGCCTCCAAAGCAGTACTCAACAACGGTTTTTGGACACGGACTGACGGATCACCAGGCCTAGTATCAGAATATCAGGTTAAAAAGCGCGAAAAGGTCGCCACGACTTCTGAAAAAATGCATCAAAATGCCTAATCCTGAGGTGGTGGTAGTAGTCCACATCCAGCCAAAACTTGTCAAATAAGCTCTGGGCAGTTTCCCACCAAAGAAGCGAAAATTTGCCAGGCCCTTTTGTTCAAAGGTCATTTCAAGACCATGATCTCGCACCTGAGCATTTTTGTTAGCGAAAAAATGATGCAACCATGGCAGCAATCTTTTCGCCCTTAGGTGAAAGTCTCAACCTGGGTGACCTCACTGTCTCAAGTGCCAGCTCCTGAAGGTCAGGAATAGCCTCCATGACCTCATACCAAACACAGAGAGGATGGACTTTGGAGTTCCCAATATGCCTTTTTTCATTGGTTATATATTATATATAATGTCAGCAAGTCACGAAAAAAGTCCTACGGAACTAACACTCAGACAGCACCCAAGCAGCAGAAGCAGCAGTACTTTTTCCTTCTGTGTTTGGGTGCCAGTTTGTGCAACTCTGGCCTGTTGGCAGGTGTCAAAATGAGCCCAGAGGTTTCTGGGTCAGATCCAAAATGGTCCCTGTCAGGTGGACCAAATATCCAGCGTACCAACAGGGCTAGCAGTTGGCACAAACCCACCAGGTCTCCCGGCCGGAGACCACAGGTGGGAGGTGTGAGAATGAGTGAAAGGGAGCGTTCCCAGGATAAGGTCCGTGGGCTATAGCTCCATCCAAATCCGGTACTAACTCCTCCTCCTCTTCTTCAGCTTAGGAGCAGGAGCGGCAGGCTCGACTGTCTCCGGTCCAGGAAGATCACCTTGTGCATCAAGATGTCGTAGTATCCAAGGAAAGATCTTGAACTCCGAGAGTAGTGGTGTAACCCGAAGTTCCAACGAAGAATCAAACCCTTCGAAGGATGGGTGAGTGAGGTCATCTGCCCATTGGTTGAAATCTCTCTTCACATGGGATGGCACCAAGCTGCAACTTGTAGCCGTGAGCTGGAACATGATCTCCATGAGCAACCCAGCTGTAGGCATCTTTCTTGTATAATCATTCAGCAGGCCATAGATGTTGCCCTGGTTGTCACTGGCCAGGGGCAATAGTACTGGTCCCTTGAGTAACGAGCTCTTTTTGCACAGGTACATCGTGAGAAAAAGTGTACCCAACATCTCCAAAGCTGCAATGCGGCGCTTGGGCTTGCGATCTTTGAAGGCCCAAGGATGTTGGTCTTCTCTGACCTGGTAGTGAAACCACCAAACCTGATGCTTTTCTGGGTTTGGGTGGTTGCTAATCCAACCTCCTACATAGGCTTCTCCACTATCTGACGCACTGGCATCACTTGCCCCCCACCACGAGCTCTGAGGAGCGTAGGGGGTTGGATGATGGTAGTCTTTTTCAAAGAGGCAATGGAGTAGGTGTGCAAATCCACGAAGGAGCTTGTTAGGCTTACCTGAAGACTTTACCGCTGATTTCCATTGCCAAAAGGCTTGGAGGAATGGTTTTGTGAGTGGGCAGCAGTTGGTTGCCCACTGCAACCTCCCCAGGGCACTGTCCAATTCTTGCTTCGTGAAGGTCTGGTTGTCCATCATTTTGTCTAACACTGCAATGACCAATTCATGTTTGGTAGGTGCCATCCGGACTAGTTGNCTTCCGTAAGGGTGGTGGAGACCTACCCGGACTTGGTTTTCCTCCTCCATCACGTAGTGGGCGGACTTTGAAACCAAGGCGCACCATCACTGTTGGGTCCAACAAGGCTTGTAACCTGGAAACTGGTGTGGTGGATGGACGATCTACCACTTCTGGGGCCGGAACCCCCCCTGTCGGTTGTAGGCTATTAGCTCTGACTTCCAAGGGGGGTTCTGATCCCTCCATGGCGATGTGTTGCATAACCCAATAGACCAGTTAAGTTAAAATTTTGGAGGTGACAATTTTTTTAACTTATCTTCTAAAATTTTTTTTATCATCTATAAAAAAAAATCTATAGATTTTCGGAAAATAGATAATTTTTTCGAAGTTTATTTCTCGAAGTTTCGAAGAAACTTCTTCGAAATTTCGAGTTTTTTTCCAGCAGTTTTGTCGAAGTTTGACAAGAAACAATTCGAAGTTTACCCGAAGTTTACTCGAAGTTTCATCCACCAAAAAACAACATTTCCCAGCAANCAAAATAGACAAAAAAAACACCAAAAACTAACTCGAAGTTTCAAGTGCAAAACCCGAAGTTTGCCAAAAACGCAACTCGAAGTTTCAAATTATCATCTACAAAAAATAGTCTAAAAAATTGTCTTCCAAATTGTCTAAAAAGTCAAACATTTTTTTAGACAATTTTTTAGACAAAAAATTGTCTATTTAGATAAAAAATTGTAATCTCCAAAAATCTAACTTAACTGGTCTATTGGGTAATGGCTGTGCTGAGGCCTTGCATCATCTCTGGTGGGTATCGACTCAAGTCTGATGAGTTCATTCCTGGCGCACGTTCGTGCTTCTCATGGGTGCAGTGCAGACCCTGCCAATGGTGTAACGGCAGGTCTGTTGCCAAAACTGTGGATTTAACGGCGGCTTGTCCCAGTTCACACTCATCAAAGTGTATATCGCCCTACACCATGCCTGAACGGCTTGAGTCTGCCATATGGTGGAGCATCGATCAGCACTGGGACTCGTCGAGCACAACTTGGGATCCTCTGCGTGTTCC
>DF239766.1:0-43647 GCA_000507305.1 Breviolum minutum Mf 1.05b.01
TGTGAATTGAGCATGCATATCCTCCTTCATCTCACGGTGGTATCTCTGTAGCGGACCTTTTAGGCTGAAGCGCCCCTGTCAAGGAAAAGAGCCGCATGGTTGGGCCCCGGGTGGGGCCGAGCTGCCATTGACATTGGTAGCGGAGCCTACCTGGGGTTTCTAGCGATGGCTGATGACAAAGCGTTAAAACGCTTTAATGGAGAATCGGATGATCCTGGAAAAGATCTGAAACGGTGGAAAGCATGGGCCTCGGCGAAACTAGCTACGCTGAAAGACATCAAGCCCCCGCAAAAGGGGCCATGGTTGTTTACGTTGCTGGATGGAGCCGCCTATGAGGCGGTAGAGCACTTCACACTGGATGACATTGCCATCGAAGACGGCGATCGGAAAGTGTGGGAAGCCCTACACAGCAGGTTTCCGGAGAAGGAACCTTTGGACCAAATGGGAGAAGTCTTAGGTGAGGTCTTCGCCCTCTGCGCTGCTGATGGAGAAACTAGCAAACAGTGGACGGCTCGGGTGAAGGAAACGTTTGAAAAGTGCCGTCGCAAGGCGCAAACGGACTTCCCTTCATCAGCAAGAGGATGGATCACCATCAACTGCGCTGGATTGACAGAACAAGAGAAGGCTATCATCAAGGCGAAGACTCAGGGCAGCTTGGAGTATGATGCAGTGGCTGCTGCATTCAGGTCATGCTTCCCGATGTACAAAGCCAGTGGATCCAAGTCGAAGAGACCCATTGGTGCTTTGGTGGTGACTCCCGGTCCTGAAGATGGTCATCCTGTCCCTTGTGAGGAGCAAGATCAATTCCAGGACGTAGAAGCGTTCTTAGCTGATCATGGTGAAAAGGTGGAGCCCGACGTCATCTCCGAGAGTGAAGCTGCAGAGGCTCTTGCTGTGGCGTGGAAAGATAGGCGTCAAGAAATCCAGAAGCATCAACAAGCTCGAAAGTTTGGGTCTCGACAAAACACTCAAACCAGCAGAGCTTTTCGTATCGAAGTCGAAGAACTCAAACGTCGGACGCGGTGTCGGAAATGTGGTAAGATAGGCCACTGGGCCAGGGAATGCAGGAGTTCTGCTCAGTCTTCTCGGGGACATGGCGCGTCCTCATCTGGCTACGCTTCAACTTCTGCAAAGGCTGAGAACACTGCAACAGCCGACTTGGTGGAACACGAATCGAATGGTAGCGACTTTGAAGATCATGATGTCACCTTTGTTGGAACAACGGAGTGGATGGTTTCTAGCTCTGGACCTCAACAAGTGATGTCGGTGATGGCGGCCGGTTTAGTTTCATCTCCAGGTTGTGGGGTGATTGATACTGGATGTGGTCGTACTCTCATTGGTGCCCAGACTCTGCGTAGCCTCAACAATATGCTGAAGTCTCAAGGTCGTCGTCCTGCTGAAGAATACGATGTGGTGAACCGTTTCCGCTTCGGCAACGGTCAAGAAGAAGTTTCTCATCGTGCTGCCCGCATTCCAGTTGCCATTTGTGGCAACACGGGGATCATCGATGCTGCTATCATTGCTGGACAAGCACCTTTGCTGCTGGGTCGTCCTACCTTAGAGAAGTTAGATGTTCGCCTGGATTTCCAATCTTCATCAATGCGTGTGCTTCAAGAACAGCACCAAATGAAGATGATCACCAACCAGTCTGGTCAGCTGCTGTTGAACATCATGGACTTTGCCAACAAGCCCAAGACCGTGTCATCGCCAGCAGAAACCCAAGCACAGGAGTCCCAGGGAACTGTGAAGATGTGTGATCAAAATATGATAGTTCAGAATGATCAAGAGCCCAAAGTTAATGATGATAAAGTTGATTCTCATGAGAAAACTCCCCGTAGGAAAATCACCCTTAAGCAAAAAGAGTGTCGATGTTTGTTAGCCCAGATCAAGAATCATGATCACCACAAACAGTCAAGTGTCGATGTGGCTGAACTGTTTTCTGTGCCTCGTTTTTCTAAACATGCCGAATCAAAAGGTGGTAAAGGTCTGGCTTTTGACATCAAAAACGGGTGGGATTTGTTGAATCATGAGACTCAGGTGAAAGTTGATCGTTTGTTAGATCGTGCTAAACCCAAGTTGTTGGTGGTGTGTCCACCATGCACCCATGAAGGGGGCTGGGAAAACCTGAATCAATACTACAGGACACCGCTGGAACGAGCACAACTCCAGCGACAGAATCGCCTTCGTCTACGGTTTTGTGTACAGCAGATCCATAAACAACTGCGTAGGGGCGGTGATTTTCTGTTCGAACATCCATGGAGTTCACGGATTTGGAGATATCCCGAAATGCAATCCCTCAAACGTAGGTTTGGAGTTTTCAGAGTTGACATGTGTGCCTTTGGACTTAAGTGCCCAGACACCAATAAGAGTTTCCTGAAAGCAACGGGACTTATGCCCTCCAAAGCCGATGTAGCCGAGAGTTTGAGCAATAAGTGTCGATGCACCGCCGATCATGAGCATAGATTGATTGAAGGTAGCCTTCGAAACGGTCAAAGTGTCAGTGATTTTGTTGCTGCTTACACTCCTCAGTTTGTTCGAACCATCTCACAGTCGTTTGGTTTGTTTCGACATTCAGCTTGTGATCTCAGTATCGACCTTGGCCAAACAGAGTTAGAGTGTCTTGCCGCTGACGCTGAAGTGTCTCCTGATGAGGATCGTGATAGGATAGAACCAAGAGAAGCACAACCTGATAGTGCCGAAGATCGTCGTATCAAGAATGCTTTGGCTAGATTGCATAAGAACCTAGGTCATCCATCGTCTCAAGATTTGGTTCGCATCCTGAAGCACAGCAAAGCCTCGTCTCGAGCCATTGAGCTTGCCGAACGTTTGCAGTGTACAGTGTGCCAGAATCATCAGCAGCCCAAAGCCGCACTTCCAGCCAATGTTCCCAACATTCCCGAGTTCAACCATCATTTGGGTTTGGATGTAAAGTATCTTCCTGGTTGGAAAGTAAATCAGAGAATACCCTGTGTCAGCTTAGTTGATTATGGAACATCCATGCATATCATGGCACCAATCTTCCAAAAAGAGAACGCTGAGCTATTGAAGGGTGTCCTTCGAGACTCATGGATTGCATGGGCTGGTGTTCCTCGACATTTATCCGTCGACCCTGCCAAGCCTAACATAAGTGATGCATTAGCTGAGTATGCTGAAAATAATGGAATTACCATTCATCAAACTGCTGCTGATGCACACTGGCAGCTGGGTAAAGTTGAGAGACATGGCCAGTGGTTTGCTCGAATATTTGATCGAGTCTGCGATGAGGTTCGTCCAAGCACCCCAGAACAATTTGTTGACTGTGTGATCCAGACCCAAACCGCAAAGAACACCTTGATTTCTCAATCCGGTGTTAGTCCTTGTCAACTTGTTTTTGGTAAAAATCCTCATGTCCCTCAAGATTTGCTGCAAGATGATCCTCACGTCGTAGCCTCGGATGCAGTGGAGCAAGCTGATCACTTTGGTCAGACTCATTCCATTCGTCAAGCTGCCCGTCGAGCGGTCCTTGCATGTCAAGATGACAAGGCCCTGCGTGCTGCTCTGAGAGCTCGTCCCAGGGCTGTCGTTGACTTCCAATCAGGGGACTGGGTGTTTTATTGGAGATCTCAGAAATGGCAATCAGGTGTTCTTGAGAGAGGTGGCAAATGGCACGGTGCCGCCATGGTTTTAGGAAAGATCGGAAAGAATATTGTCGTTGCCCATCGTCGTAGTCTACTTCGGTGTGCTCCTGAGCAACTTAGACATGCTTCTAGTGAAGAAAGACAAATAGCCGAATTTCCTGAGAGTGAGTTGCTCGGTATTCGTAATCTTCTTGAGAAAGGTCAATTTCCTAAGAGCCAATTCCTTGATATTGTAAATCAAGATAAGCCGCCTGACCCTGAAGTAGCTATCCCTGAAATAAGTAGTCCCATGGAAGTTGATGGACCTCGTACTGCCGCTGAAGTGTTGCAAGATCAACAGCGAGAGTTTCGTAGTGTGGCCCCGTTGGGATCCACGGACTCTGTCACTGATGATGCAACTTTGGAAGTTCCTAAAGAATCACCAGAAGGTACTAGTGAGTATGGTCCTGTCCGTAGAAGACATTCCACCAAGAAACCTGACCCTCTTTTGAGTCGACCTTCTGAGATGCGTCAAGAGGACTTTCAAGAAATGATGCAGGAACTCGTTCCAAGATTGCTTCAGAGCATGCCCGCGTCCGGCCTGACTGCACCTGAAGCCGGTCGAGAAGACTCCAGTCCCAGAGGAACCAGTCAGAAACGGGAAGCTAGCACTGAAGCTGAAGGTCATGTCAGCACTAAGAATAAATCCGAAGATCTTGATAATGACCCCGATGAAGCATTGTTTTGCCATGAAGTGCTGTTAGCCCATTCATGTAATGACATTCCTTCCGTAGAAGTGTTCCTCTCGGCGTTCCTTCAGAAAAGGATGCAGAAAGAGTTGCCACCCTCAGGCAACGATCCCGAGGCTCAGCAGCTCATCGATGCCGCCAAAACCCTGGAATGGAACACCCTATCCGAAAAGCCCGCAGTGAAAGTCTGGTCAGGAATCAAAGCTAGACAGATCAAAGAGAAGCACTCGAATAGATTCACTGGAAGTAGATTTGTCATAGTTGAAAAGAATGAAGATGGCGATAAAAGGATTAAAGCACGATGGTGCCTTCAAGGGCACTTAGATCCTGACTTCGAAGATAAGATCAACAGTGGGGTTTGTCATAGTCCAACCTTGTCACAGCTAGCAAGAACTTTGGTTTTGCAAGTTTTGGCTTCTAAACGGTGGACGATGTGTCTTGGCGACATCAAAGGAGCTTTTCTGGAGGCTGGTCCTATTCAGCCCAAGTTTCGTCCATTGTATGCCAAGCAACCTCAAGGTGGTATCCCTGGTGTCCACCCCGATGATGTTATCGAAGTAATAGGTAACGTATACGGGTCCAATGATGCACCATTCAATTGGTATCAAACTTTTGATCAAGCTGCCCAAGAGATAGGTTTCCAAAAGAGCCAGTTTGACAGTTGTTTGTATTTCCTTCGTGATTCATCAAATCAGATTTGTGGCATCATGGGAGCTCACGTAGATGATACCATCATTGGAGGACAAGGTCCAGAATACGATCAAGCTGTAATAGCATTGAGGAAAAAGTTCCCATATCGCAAGTGGAGAGTAGGCAACGGAGAATTCTGTGGTACCTTATATAGTCAAGACCCAAGTACCTTTGAGATCACCTATCAGCAATCTGAGTACGCCAAGCATCTTCGACCCATTCACTTGTCTAGAGATAGGACTAAAGACAAGGAAGCACCAGCCACAGACAAGGAGGTTGCAGCTTTGAGAGCAATCAATGGAGCTGCAAATTGGTTGGCCAGTCAGACTCGACCCGACTTGTGTGTTCAAACATCTCTGAGTCAACAGTGTTTTCCAAAACCAAAGGTTAAAGATTTGTTGTTTGCCAATCAGTTGGTTCATCGAGCTCGCCAATATCATGAAGTGTCCATCCATGTGAAACACATTCCTTGGGATGATCTGGGAATCTGTTTTCATTCTGACGCCGGCTTTGCCAACGCCAAAGGAAACGCTACCCAAGCTGGGTATATTCTTGGTTTTGTTGATAGTAAGCTTGAAGAAAATAAACCTAGTAAGTGGTCCCCCTTTTGCTGGAAGTCGTATAAATTGCCTCGCATGGTTTCATCAACCTTAGGAGCAGAGGCCCAGAGTTTCTCGACAGCTAGTGCCCTAGCTGAATGGATGGCACTCATGGTGACTGAAGTCAAGTGTGGTCGTTTTGATCTTCGTACGGTGACTCAAATGCCCAAAACTCCAATCATGGGAAACCTTTCAACCGAGAAGCCCCAATGTGATACTCAATTGACCGGTATCACCGATTGCAAATCTTTGTATGATCATCTTACATCCATGTCAAGTGTTTGCAAAGTAGAAGATAAAAGAGTTGCCATCGATTTAGCCATACTCAAACAGAGCATGCAACGGACTCAATTGTCTGTTCGCTGGTGTCCAACAGAATTGATGATCGCTGACGGTTTGACAAAAGACAGCATGGACCCAGCCGACCTTCTTAGAGCTGCTTTGGATGTAGGTGAGTATCAGCTAAATAAAGAGGCTTCCATCCTAGCTATGAAGAAAGATCAAAGAGAACAACGTAACTTGAGAAGAACATCATAGCATTCAGGGAGCGTATAGTGATAATGCATCTGTGTGTCCTCATGGGAGTGCTGTCTATCATGTGTAATCACATACTGACAGTCATTTGATGACATTCCCTTAAAGATAACGTTTGGTCCGATTGATAAATCACTGTGAGTAGTTTTGATGCATAGCCGTGCTCAAGTGGGTTCACTCTTTCGTTTTTGTGTATCTCTCTCTTTCCAGTTAGCTCTTGGTTGATCATGTCCTCGTCCAAGCCAGTGAATTCTGACAAGATCATGTCGGAAGGCATCGCAGTGGTCAATTCCCTCAAGAATCTCGGTCTTTTGGATGCAGTGCTGGAACGTGCCGAACGGGCACATCAACCCTCAAGGGCAGCCAGTTCCGCCGGTGGAGGTATGAGTGACGCCTGCAAACGTCGTCTCTCTCATCCTGATGATGATGATCTCGCTGAAGCTGCCATCCGTTGTGAGATTGAGGAAGCCATGATTGACAGAGCCATTGCAAAATTCAATGGCGATCAAAGTCCAATTGCTCCGGGGTCTGGCTCCTTCTCAGTGGTGTCTGAGCCGGATGTGACTTCCCACGTGCAATTGCCTCCTGGTTTCAACTCCCTCACCGAGTGGGGCACAACCCTCTGCGAATTACCCAAAGTCAAAGAATTGTATTTGAGCTATGCCGAGATCTATGACAAAGCTCAGAAGGGTGATGCAGCTATGGCTAACTATGTGGTGTGGTGCAAAAACTATCGCGGTACTTCTGCCCGCACCATTGACTTTGGCAAGTACCTCATGGCCATGGATGAGTTGACCGGTCCTAAGACCTACTATCCTGGATCCACTTACGTCCGTCGTCTGAAGTGATGACTTTTGGGACGTGTGAGAGATGATTGATGGCTCGGTTAGCCGATCAATCTTTTTTATAAATTAGAGTTTTGAAGGAGTGTGAATTGAGCATGCATATCCTCCTTCATCTCACGGTGGTATCTCTGTAGCGGACCTTTTAGGCTGAAGCGCCCCTGTCAAGGAAAAGAGCCGCATGGTTGGGCCCCGGGTGGGGCCGAGCTGCCATTGACATATATATACATTGTGAACCAAGATGTTGAAAGGATACCAATTCAAGAGTGTAAAACAAATCTGACCCTAACACTTCAACATGAGGTCCTCTCTAACAAGTACTGGTAGTTACATGTACTTGCATCTTACTTGAACATGCCCAAGATACTAGCGACTTCAGTCAAGTCTAGCTAGCCAGGCTGGTCTTGAAGAAATGCTTTCAAACACCAAGATGCAACACACGTGAAATTTGAATGTTCTACTTTTGTCGCTAAAGTGGAGGTTTGTCTTTACTCAATAAATATCAATGACGTTTGTATGACATGCGCAAACATGTTTCCCAAGATGGTGGTTTTCCACATAGTAAAAATGTGCCGTTCTTGTTCAGGTGTTCAGGGACATCCATCAGGATCTGATTGGTCTGTGGCCTCTGTATGTCTTTGTTCACAAATTTATGGAAAGACAAAAGTGAAGTCGGTCCCAGGACCAGGGTACAATCTTGTCTTCATTTTTGGTTTAATTTTACAAAGTAGAATTTCTTCGGTTGTAAAAGTCAGATAAGACCAGGGGAACCTCAATTTGCCTAGCTCTAAGTTATCATTTGTGCAGTCCTTTCAACCACATCACACCTACAAGGATTACGACCAAACAGAAAAAATGATGAAACAAAAATGGATGAACGTTTCATATCCATCTTTCCGTTTTGATTGCTACAATTACAATAAGACCTCCCAAGATACCTTTCCCAGCACTTGGGACCCCCCGTTTTCGACCCACTTCCCAGGCTTGGCAGAATCACTACCGTCACTGATCTCCGTGAGGGGTCCGAGCTGTGTAGAGATGGTGGATAGTGATGGTTAGTAAAGGTTTTAAGCCTCTGAATTAGTTCTACTTCTAATTCGGATAATTCAGGTTTGGTGGATTGTTGTTTTCTAGGGTTTTAAGGCAGATAGAATCTATGTCAGCGGTTTTGTCAGATGTTGGTGACAACATCAGACGACATGTAAGATCTGTATGTGTCTCCCTGATCCTTGCAATCCACAAACAGCACCTATTCATGCAAGTTGGCTCACCGCATATTGAGGGGCAGCTTGCACATAGCGACTGAATTGGGAAAGCAACAGGTCCTTTGCCTTTGGGGCTCAAAAAGGAAATTTCTCACAGCATCTCAAATGAGTTACTAAGCACTTGAGAAACGAGAGCTGCATGAATATGTGTTATACCATATTATACCACTTGAAGACATGATCTTGTTCCACGGTTCTACTCCGATTGTTTTAGTTTGGGTCTTGCTACTTCGTTAATGGTATAGATTCTTTTATGCTAGATATTTAGATACTGGTAGCATGATTGTTTTTCCATTGTTTCAGTCGATGTTGTTGTTGCTAAGGCTCGCTCCATTTTAGCCGTACATCGACGTTCCATTTCGACATCGTTGGGTGATTTGATGACGAACCACAGGTGGAGCGTACTGGCGTACTGGTGGTTCACCTCCTGAGCTGGGTAAATTGAAGGTCGTAAGTCTATGTACGCTGAGGATTTGTCTTTTTGAAAAGAAACCCCTGGTTGAGTTCACACACCTAGACCTGGACTCATCTACATTTAAAGATGCATACTGCATACATAGTCATTTACGTGTGCACATGCCTTTTGTATATTTGGACATTATTGTAATGATTGGTTTTTTCTGTCCCATCCCTAGACTTCGACCATCACCTGGCGAATCCTTATACCAGGCCCTGGAGGTTTTTGACAAACTCCACTATGGTGAAGTTGAAAGCGCAGTTGCAGGAGGCTTCACCGGCTCAGCTGCGAAAAGCCTATGAAACTCAATGGCGTCACTATAGTTGATTGAAAAAAAATCCACCCACTCGGTTTGCGGTGAAACCCGGGTAAGTTTTGGACGGGTCGAAAGGATACGGCTTGTTGTTTACTTCTTGAAGCAGGCAGAGCGAATGGCAGTGGAGACGTTGGGGTGCATAGAGTTGTTCGGGGGATAGAGACTGGTGTTGAGGCTGGAGCAAGGCGAGCAGATGCAAGCAGGAGCTGCTTCAACTGAATCGGTTGATGATGTTCAAATTTGCTAGAGGTTGATTTATCATGTGTCCATGTGCCATTTTGAAATGACCATCTTATTTTTTTTCGGGGAATTCTGTTTTTTTCTACTGTAATCCATGTTATGGTTGGGAGAAGTGTACAACTGGCACGACAAAATTTCCGAACAGGGTGATTACCTAAGGAAGTTCCAGTTCTACTGCCTTTAGATTTGCGAGCATTGGCTTTGAAAGGCCCACACGTGTTTTGCGGTCTTGAATGGTAAAGCATTGCATGTGTTCTCCCAAATGGGTCAAATCATCGGTATGGATGCATACAATCCTGATAGAATCACGATTCCATAGTAGATCGAAAATGAACATAAAATTATCGCAATCAACAAAGCTGAACTTCAACATTGGAAGTTCGAGGATATTCTATTTACATAATACTTGAACATTCCACTGGTGTAGATATCGTTGTGAAGTTCTTCCTCACCAAAAACAGACGCCCCAACCATAACAAAAAAAGCGATGCGGCACGGCCACCTTCAGCCGAGGTATGAGCCTTTTAGAAGAATCTTTGAATACAAGAGCAGCTGGAAGAAGGCGGGCCAGTTTTTGTTGGTCGTTTTTTTATGACCAAGAATGGCACATAGAAAAAAAACGGTTGCGATGGTTTGTTTGATTAATGGGTTGTTGTGGGCTGAGGGCAAACCACCAAACCAGAGATGTGACATAGGCTGCTCGAAGGGAAAAGAACTATTTGGAAAATGCTCTTGATGCTGAAATTGAATGACAAAAGCTGGGGAATGTTGGGGGATGGTCGGGGATGCAACTATAGCAGATTAGTTTTTTTCGGGGGAATTCACATCTTTTGTGTTTGTGATCTTAAAGTCTGGCCATGGGCCATGAGAGATATGCTTTTGCAGGCATGCCAATATCAGCTGTTCTGATTGGCCCAGCTTGACCCATAGACTTTGTGACCCTTTGCTCCGGTGACCAGCGCGAGGATGCCTTTAGCAAGCAGAGTCACAGTATTCAGTCGTTGACAAGAGAGGCGCACCTTTGGGAAAATAAACGTATGGATAAACAACTTGCAGATTGACGGTTTCAAGAAACTCTCCCATCGAATGGAACTAACACCTGACAACGTTGTCCGGGCGGGGTGAGGTTTCTATGTCATATTTTTTTTCGAATTGTTGAGATCATCCGCCAGTCTACAAGCTGCAGGGCTTTTGCACGATCCAGGGGGCAAGATCCTACATTCCACAATTATTTGACGTGCAGTCCAGGTAATTAGGGCAGTATCATTGTTGGACTGGTTTTCACAGCTACGTTAGTTTGTTGTAGCGGTGTTGCGCACAATCTCACACAGTCACTTGTGCTATCTCCTTGTTACAGTATTCTTCAAGGCTTGGGTAGTTGCAAGGGTATGAGAGAGAGCACTTATTCGAGAACACTGAGCCGTTGAGCAGACAGCTTTCTGAGAAATGTCACTGTCACAGAGATAAGACCTTTCTAGAATCAAAGGTCACTTTTTCACCCCGAAATCAGTGATTTTCCAAAGGATTGCCTGTCGATCCCCCTTTCAGAAACAGTGCCATGGGGTGTCATATGGGCTAAGGTGGACTTGATGCTACAATTCCAGGTTGGGCATGGGGAACTGGGAACCAACACTGGTGGAACACCCCTGAAAAATAACAGCTTGCCCTTGAAAATAGGCCATCACAAAAGGAAACGGTCCTATTCCAACCATCCATTTTCAGGTGCTATGTTGGTTTCAGGGAAGGTACGTGTTATATATGTGTTTACAAAATGTATAGTTGCACAATGTTGCACAAGATGATTGCACCTACTTTTGTACACTACACATTTCATACCATGGCTGTCAATTGCTAGGTTTGGTTTTATTTCTATTCAGTTCTTGCTTCCACATTAAGGATTTGTGTTGGGTTTGTTTTCTCGAAGGATGTTGAAATATTCACTAATTTTCAGCGCTCGTGATGATTTATGGCGGTGCAGGAGTCGTTAAGCAAGTTGCGTGTGCAACGTCAAGTTGGTGTCCTGGTTTTGGAGGGCCGCCAGCTTCGAGATGAACTTCAACCAGCACCCTAGGGGAAACGCAGCTGGGAGGCTAATGCATCAAAGCTGAACAATGAAGAAGGATGATAGGATGTTAATGCTGAAGAGCTCAGGTTTTTTTTGTGGTTGGAACTTTTTCGATTTCACCAATATTGTTTTCAAACTGATTGCTTTTGGATATAGAGTAGGGAATGGATTCATTTCTGAAGATATAGGCCGGAAGCTATTCTCTAACAAAGTGCCAGCAAGAAGTAGCCGCTGCCAAGCACGTTTTCAGGGATGCTGCACGCCAAGTCGTGTTTCTATCAGAGGAGTCAACTTGCAGTATGTTTTTGATGATGTTGGTTGGCACAGTATTTGTAAGCATGCAGCCACAGTCATACATGCCTTTTGCGTATCACATGTCACATATATGCATATAAACATACAGTACTTTAAGCTGCTACAACCTGCATTCCACACAAAACATTGCAAAGTCGGAGTATAATTCAACTTGATTACCCAAAATGGTATCATGGGGAATCCCATGGATTCCCTACAATTTTGTACAGGTCCAATCCTGGTGACCAGCTGTTTGTTGGGTAGTTTCAACCTATGAGTTTCAACTCAAGTTTTATCCCTAAAATATAGAGAAAGATTCTTTGAACATCCTTTCAAACTATAAAAGTGAAACGAAATACAGTTTGTTTCTCACCCCTTTGCTCTTGTTCTTTAGATGCCGAAGTGTTGCGTTGTGGCTCAGATCCTGTTAAAGAACCAAACAGAGTAGCCATCGGGGTCGATGGTCGCCATGGGATATGACGACGCCACCAGACTCGCCAAATTGGCATCTTGTCAGCGTCGTTTCGATGAAGGGCCGCAGCTGTTTTTATGTTCACATTCAGGAGCATGTGTAGAGCTGTATGTGATGGTACCGATGTGATATGGAAGAATGACTATGATGATGGTGATTAAATGGTGATTAATGGTGACCATGCAATGATGATTAATGATGATTAATGATGATTGTTTGAAAAGAAGATGGACTCGACATGACTCAACTGAAAAAGCTCGGTGACATAGCGTGCTGTTATGTCCATATTTAAAAAAGAACTGGCGATGGTTGGGTCCAACCTTGAAACACATCTATAGATGGTGCAACCTCAAGACTTTTCAGAATAAAGCATAGCAAAGCAACAAAAAGAACTACATGAGCATATGCGCACCACTACATACTCATCATATACGAATCCTGGGATGCCAAGGCTCGAGTCAGTGGATTTGGTCCAAACTGCTACTGCTGTGAAGGCGCAGCAGTTGCTGTTGGTAAGGCAACCTGAAGCTAGGAGCTAGGAATGAAGAGGTATTGCCAACAATTTGTTGGAAGATGTGGAATGGCCTGGAAGAACAGCATTTCATTTCACATTTCTCGGGTTTGTTTGCTGAAACTGCTGCGGTTCTACAGCTGTGGTTGAGCGGATGCGCCAGGAACAATTCCAGTTGTTCGATGATCAGGCGTCAGGCACCATCGCCCCCCAGTTGCATTTGCCACAGGAAAATTATGGACGGTGCTTGCACATAACTTGTTTTAACATGAGAAGGAAAGCACGTAATGCCAAGATGGAAGGATAGGCTATAATGGCTATAGTGGCATTACACAATTCCAGACTTCACATATACTGTACTTGTTGCCTTAAGGCTACTTGATCTTGAAGGATTTCCTTCAAACAGTGCATGTGTTTTTTTCGTTTTCGGAGCAGTTAAACGACCTTTTAATGGCGGCTGGGCTTGCAGCATGGCCCGCCATCCTTTCCATTTTTCTCATGTTTGCTGAGGGCAAGGATGACCTACGCCGTGTCATTGAGAGTTTGGATCAATTTGCTCCGGAAGAGATCGACAGGAGCCGCGTTGTTATCATTGGCAAGGAGGTGACAACTGGTGACAGAATGAGTTCGGTTTATTGATATGAAATTCCATGAAATTCCGATCTCATAGAGAATCAATTTTTGATTAAAACTCCTGATAATGTTCCGTTGTTACAATCTAAGCAGTTGCAGCAAGAGAAACGTTACAGTGGACGTATGTCACTATACGTATGTCTTACATGGAACAAAAATTAATGCTTGGGGGCAGCATTTTGGAGCCAATGAAGGGATTTTTGTTGCTCGGACATTTCCAAAAATTCCACAGGTTTCCAGCCCTTTCGTTGGTTTTTGTTGTATCTTGGGTGGGAGGCAACATTTTTCCACAAAAAATCTATCCAAAACCCCCAAAACACCATGCTATTCTGAATCGTTGTCATTTGCAAATCTCAGTGCTGTTTGAAAATTTGTGTTGTCGTCAGGATCCTGAACATTGCCAACACGGAGGGTGGTGACATTGTTTATGATACCTTCATCGATTGGGCCTTCAACAGTGCGAAGGTTAGGCGTTTTTCATCGATCGAATCCTGCAACAGTATGCACTCGTTGATAGGGAGCATATTCCATTCGACTTCCTGTATCTCAACCATCAACACTATGTTTGGTCACTCTGTGTTTTCTCTTTTCTCCATTTGCGGGGCACTTCATGCAATGGCACAGTACTTGTGTATTCCTTATGATGGGTTGAAACGCAAGTGCCCCTCTTTGCGCGGTGTCATGTGTGCAATGTACTGGTAGTTCTTTGTATTCATAAGAGCATTCCCTGGACCTCCACAACCATGGTTATGATTCCCCCGTCCTGTGGTGTGGGGGTGGGGTGGTTATACTACCTGGTAGTAGCAGTGGTAGTAGTAGTCGTAGTAGTCGTAGCAGCAGCAGTAGTTGTTGTAGGTTGTAGGTTGTTTAGAGTATAGCGGTAGGCACTAGCAGTAGTGGTAATAATAGCAGTAGCAGTAGTAGTAGGAGCAGCAGTAGCAGTAGCAGTAATTGATAGTTAGTAGTAGCAGTGGTGGTAGCAGTAGCAATAGAAGTAGAAGTAGTAGTAGCACTAGTAATGATAGTACCTTGCCATGGAAGAAGGGCCAAAGCATGGGTGTGCGCCTATATTTCCATTTTTATGTTTATCTAATTATACATATTTATCTATCTAAAATTTACCTGCCTATATACATGTTCCTATATTCTCTCATGAGCTTTACCTTTTTCCCCATGTATGCTAAGATGAACCATAGTCTTCGCATGTCTTCGCCAAAAACAGTCCCCAGCGTTCGGAAGTCGCCACTCGAAGGCCTTGGAGCACAGGAAAGATCGCTTGCGTCAAGTGAAACTCTTTCAGCCTCTCGTTTCATGTGAAGCTTCATTTGCCGTGGGAGTTCTTTGGGGTTCTCCATGGTTAGGAGTAAAATGCTAGAAAAAACCTGGTTTCCCAGAACATCAAGGAAGAGCCGTTGAAGGGCTTAACTTGATTCCCAGATTGTATGGATACATGATTCCTTGGGCAGATTTTCTGGATTTGGGCCACCGTTTAGATGCAAACAATGTGTAGTGTCCCCATTTCAAGCGGCAAGATATCATATCATCAAGAAAACTGGAGTTTCCGTAGCTGATGGAGAGAACCTATCATACAATGTTTTACACTATCATGTAGTTTCATATGTACATTCAAATACAGTATCAAATTGGTGTTTTTTTCTCAAGACGAATCATTGTTTGTGGTGTGCCGACATGTTCACAGCTGTCAGGAACTTCGTCCTGCCGTCATGATTGCACAGAAGGGCGTTTGTATGGGCATTGACCAGTCGGCATTGACTTGGCCACTGGCAACTAAACATCATTTAAATATACAAGGATCAGCGGAGACAATGTTTTAAGTTCAGGTTGAAAATGTTGAACGTGAACAATTTCCCTATTTTGGGGGCATGTATGTATCAATTTGCATCCAGATCTTTGCAGTGGCTGTTCAGGTCAGTCATGTTGTTGGATGTTTTGGCAATTGAGAACCATCATTGTGTGGAAGCCAGCGCAAAATGTGACCCATCCTTGGAATTTCCAACAGGTAATCTAACATGATTTAACTGCACTTCCCTGTATTTTGACTTGCCGTGGAAAGGTCCAATGAGCCCAATGATTCTAGACAAGCTATGACCTCACCCAGCCCCAGAAGTGATGGGTGAAACCTTTCAGATGGACCAAGATATAACCTTCAGGATCCAGAATCAGCTTGATTTAGCCTGGTGAATTGTCATTGTTCAATCATATTATCCAGACTGTTTTGCAGAGCTCACAACTTACATGTGGTTTCTTCTGCAGCTCGAAACACATGTACCCTCACGAGCCTTTCCTCCAAACAGCACGCGCCGTCGTGAAGTCAAGCAATTTTGGGCCAAACATGATGGCAGAACGTGTGAGCTTCCAATGAAGTCTTCAGCTGCATGAAGGTCAATGAAAACACTGGTTCCAGTGACACCTTTTGATACCATCATTCGGTCGGTTTTCAAACTTAGTCACCATCATTCGCCATCATTCCACCTTTTGTGATGTGGCAACTCGCAGTTCCACAGAGTTGAAATACACTTCCGTCCATCCGTGCCACAAATTGCTGCGATGCTGCGTCTAAGGTGGGGAGAGTTATGGGCGGTGGGTCGACATGTGCCATAAAAATTGCCAACCAAATCTAGGAGGGTAAATATACAATAAATGGTCCACCGCCCTATGTTGTATATAAAACCATGTGCAAAATAACAATGGCTTGGTTGATGCAGCTTCCGGTCTTACCATCCATGATCGAGGTTCTAAAGTGGGAAGTTTCTCTGTCAACAGTGCATAAGAAGAGTAGATATGATTTGAATAAAGTGATCAAAGAGGGCGTGGTAGACATCATAGAGATGGAATATTCTTTACATTAATGACGGAACCGATTCTTATTTGTGTTTCCTGCTTGCTAATTAAGTGGCACCAACTTCTAGCTAGGCAGTCTCAAGCAACTCCATGGCATCAAGAGGAAACCAAGCAACCAAAATCACGCAATGCCGTTCCTTCAAATGTATGACTGCAGCTGCATGTGTATATATATATATATACACTATATTTGTATTTACATATAGATGCACACATCTATGCATTTGCCAGGTTCCTACTATGTATTTCTGAACGTGATCACAACAGTCGATGAAACAACCAGATATTTGTGTGTATTTAATTTAAGTATGAGACTATGACAAGCACACATTTTCCGAAAATGGTTGATACAGGCCACACATCGGCAAGCCTGAGGTTTCTACTTTGCCTGGGCATTTTCGGCCTTGCTGTAGGGGAGAACAGTGAGAATGGATGTGATTCAGATCAACTCAGTACCCTTCAAACCTTGCTGCAAAGTCAGGAAGATCAACGTGAGTGACTGGTTGTGTATTCATTTTGGTTGCCAGACGATTTGGAGTGATAATTATGGATGTGTGATAACCGTGGAGATGGAGAGAGAGAGAGAGAGGGGAAGAGAAAAAAGGTTGTACATATGTAATAGAATACGCAATATTTCGAGTGATTGCTTTGAGCAATGGTTTTCTTGAACATGTATTCTCAATAATCGGTACATGTTTTTCCCTGCCCTGATATTTGTGAGGATTGATGGACGTGCATGTTGGATGATTCATATGCAACATGTGCAATATGCACGACAAACCACCTGAGATTGATCTCATGGCCATGTTGCCGGCAAATACACACACATTTGTCCTTTATTTTCCATGTTTGAAGACATGTGTTAGACATCAAATATATAGAAATGCTTAAACACATCTCAAGAACAGTGAAACGACATGGTTTCCACAATCTGGGGCTTCCACGCCCCTTTGTTTTTGTTCAGCCAAGATGTCCTGAAATTGCAGCAGTTCTTCTCCTAGGTGCTGCGATATATTGCATCCAAAGAAAGGCCTTACATGGAGCCACACGAAGCACCTAGACACTGTGACAGTCCCTGGGTTTCCGAGTTAGTGGATGAATGTTTTTGGAAACGAATGGGTAACATGCCTTGGGGGATATGTGTTTTACTGTTTTTTTTCTATCAGGGCCTAAGGGAGGCCCCAGAGCAAGCGGAAGACAAAATGAGAGACACAACTAGTTAATATACTTAAGGAGAAGCGGCGCACGATTCCATCGAGCAAAACAAGGTGATGTTGGTGACATCAAATTGAACTGCATCAATCCGAGGGGATTTTTTTCGTTTCATGAAAGTGGCCACCACCTCTTGCCACGGATTGATACTCTGGTGCCACTTACTTCTAGTAAAGATCGGGCATTGTGCAATAAAAATCCGTTCGTATAGTATGTATGTTTTCTTGTATTTAAATATGTATACTGTATACTTGTATGTATGACACGTATTTAGATACACTGATATGACGTGTTGTGTACATAGATACAGTATACATATTATGTATATATTATCTATCTATATACGACATGAATCACATGAGACTACATGATATACTCCTAAACATAGTGACACCGATGTGGCTTTAGATGTTGTGTGCAAAAACACCACTGTTTGCCAGGTGTATGTTGGCAATTTGACAGTGCCCTTGAGCCCACATGCAGAAGATGCGGATGAGACTCCACACATTGATTTGCTGGTGATCATGACAATCCCCAACTCTGCAGCGGATGTGTCGAAGCTGATTTTAAAAATTGCAGAACGTGGACAGACGTGGAATGTGAGTGGATTTGCGAGAATAGACACGTAGTATGATACTGTCAGTAGTAGAATTTGTGCACTGCAAACCGCGATCATATTGCAAGATTTGGATGGATTGTGTGTATGCAATTGTATGCACAATTATATGGGAATGCAAAACATGGTTTTACCATCCATGTCACAATTGTGTGAATTTCAAAAGGAACTGGAAAAGAACAAACAAAACCTTCTATAAAGTCATTTATAGAGTGATTGATTTAGAGATAATACTTGTCGACATCTTAGACCGCACAGTTTCCCCAACAAAAACCTCGTGTTGCCACGTGCAGCTGCATGTTCTGAGGTATCCAAATTAGAGCCTTTGCTTTTTCATTGTGGAGGTCCTGGGAGTGATGCCACCTGCGTCCTGGAATTTGGCCCCTTGTCCCACTTGAACGGCCCCCATGTTGCGTTGAAACGGTGATTTGCGGGGACATCCAGTCTATTTGACAGGGGTGAAGATAAGTTCCAAAAGGAAATCAATGCTTAATATTCTGGGGGACAACTTTGTGGGCGCGAGAGAGAGAGAGAGAATGGTATGTTAAAGTTAAAATGCGAAACTCTGATTTCTTTGCAATGCATGTGGTAGTTTCACCAAAAAGAACTGTGCCACCCAAACCATCTACCAGTTAAAAAAGATGTCTCGTCTCCAAAGGTTGCACATTTCATAGGAACTTGCTACTCTTCTTTCAGGTTGAATTTTTGTTTTTGACGAGGCATTTTGTATATCGAGGAAGTGTTATAAAAGGTGCTTTGCACCATGCGGATGTGCATTATGAAAAAGAGAAGAGATGGCGTCCATGCAGTCCATACAGTCCATACATCTACAGTAGTGGCCAGTTAGCCAAGCCTGCCCAATGTTCCCCCAGTGTTCCCTCTCAAAAATAAGACCTTAATCAATGGTTATTATTAACCATCGTTTTCACTTGGTAATACCTCAGCCTTTATTTCTGGGCTTGGTACATGAACGTGCATAAGTTTGAGTGGCCATAGAAATATCAGATGTATCATGATTTATCAGAACAGTAGTTGAGAATCGAATTTGAGATCTGAAATGTCGCCCCTTCAAGTATTCTTTCAGCCTTTCAGCCACTTTTCAGCTCAATCTTTGATCTACACCGCCTCAGTCCCTCATTTTGGTGCCAGTGAGGGAGAGATCCTGAGTTTGATGCTGGTTGGTCTATCTCGCAGCGTGGTATTGGGCCAACAGCGGCGCCTAGCTTTGAATGTGATCCCAGTCACATGAAGCTGCCCAAGAAGAAGCTTGACGTGAGGTGTTTTTTTGTTTCGGGGGTAAAACAAGGGCGCATCCTGATTATTATTTGTTGTTGTTGTTGTTGTTGTTGTTGTTTTACCCTGGGCTTTGGCACTGTGCTTTTTGTTTAAGTAGTTGTTTGATGTTATTTTGTTTGATTTGGTTTTGCATCAAGAGGGTTTGCTGAATTTTTACTTGGATGCATCCGCCCGAGTATGTGAGTAGATGAATTTTCAGTTGTGGCAAGACTGATTCGCTCAAGTTACCTTTGAAATGCCAATGGAAGAGTTGAGCAGCTAAGCAAAGTTGGAGATGGGTCGGAGATTAAGAAGAGAGTTTCATGTGGATTTCAGCATTCAATAGTGCAAAATACGATGGCGACTGGTTCAAGATATCACTTGATGAAAACAGTACACAAGCCACACTAAGTCTTTTCGCTCCAAGGGAACACTTTCCGAATTTTCGAGATGTCTATGGTTTCAAGACGCCTCCCGTCAGGAGCCTGTCGAAGTATGAGCTGCTTGGACTTTTAAATGTCGGAACCTGTGGAAAATGCAGATCATTTATACTGCAAGTTGTTCACAGAATCTGAATTCTTATCTGAAATCGGCCACGTTTTTACGAAATAATGCGGGTAAAAACGACGTTGTGTTCTTCGAAAATATTGGTATGCTACTTCAGGAGGTTTTACTTTTGCCTTTCCAGACAGTCCGACAAAGCAGACAAATGACAGGCTGATCAAGGTTTTGTTTCAGAGCTGTTGCCATGTTTTTTTTCTCATTTGATTTAGCTTTGCCCCGTATTTTACGGATGAGAATCGCTTGGGAGGCAATTCAATCAGTCGACATGTCAGATATGAACTGGATAGCTCAAACTCTGCAGCTCGTTGTTGCTGAGGATCTCTGATTTCACCACATGTCCTTGCGCCTTGGTAGATGGAACTCCAATGGTGGGTCAAGCGTTCGTGGCGATCGATCCCATGAACGCTTCAGAGGCGTTCATGAAAGGGAGGAAAACATGGGAAATCATGAGTTATTAACTTTTTATTAAGTATTCAATTCAATGTCTATTCAATGTCAAACTTTGTGATGGAATTGAATTCCCCTTTTTGTGGGACAAAGGTAGGTCACAAATGATGAGATACATTATACATACAAGATCATGTGAGGATTTATGATATATATATATATGCATGTTTGATTCGATTTTATTCAGTGTCCTTCCATGCATCCAGAGACTCCGTTGATTTGTTCAAAAGTACTGCAAATGATTTGTCACAAACAACTCCCAGATTCGCAAGTGTTGGAGCAAAAACTCCGATGGGGAGAATTTGATGTGTTGATAATGATCTGTTCCCTTGGATGTTGGAACGTTCGGAGGTGGAGTCCCATTTCGAGAAGATGACCTTGCGCTCAAGGATAATATTTTGTTGGGGTGGGGTTGGCATGCCTATCAACTCAAGCACCTTTTGATTGTGCGGTTGATTTGTTAATGTATATTAATGTCAGTTTCCTTTTTTGCAGCTCATGCCCTTGATGCAAAATTTGAAGAAAGGACAGAGGTTTGACATGGTTTGACGCTGATATCGTTGGTTATTAGTGTGTGTGATATGGATAGATGACAAGGTTGGAATTTAGAGAATGATCTTTGGGTAGAATTTGTTGCTGCCCTCTAAATGTGGATGTTTTTTTTTTGCATGGCTTTCCACTGTGCAACCTGAAATTTGCTCCAAGGCCATGTAGTAACGCATTAACGCGCAGAAAACGCGTAGAATATTTTTTAGGCCTTCAGGCTTGCAACCCACCCAAAGGGTTGGGGAGCCCATCCAGAATGGCCGACGACTTGGACGACTTCGATGATGATGATGATGATGATGAGTGGGATTATGAGGAGGAACGGCTTGAATGTTCCGCCAGCTACCTGCTGGCATGCATTCTTTTGCCATTCTTAGATGGCAATCTTACAGCGTTTGCATGGCCAGGCTACACCCTTCATTATGCCGAAATGGGCTGGCCAGCTGTGAACGCAGGCCTTTCTGTGACAATAGGATATGCAATGCGTGTTGTTTGCCAGCAGATGCAGAGAACGGCCGGCTTTTGGATTGCAATTCCTTTTGCAATGATCCACTTGGCAATTGCTTTTCTGGCCTTTTTTTTCACGACTTCGGAATGGGCAATTTTTCTGGAAGTCGTGGCTTTCATTTGCTTCGAGCCACTGGCAGTCATTGAAGGCATTGCCTTTGACACCTTCGGCTCGTCTGAGACATTGGCACGACAGGCTACGTCAACGGTGCTCTCAGTTTTCACCTTGTCCAAAGCCATGGCTTGCACCTTGGGAGGCGTCGTTTATGATGCCTTAGGTTGGAAAGGGGTCGCAATGTATCATGTGACTTGGTGTGTTCAAAGGTTTTTACTTATTTTACATTTTGCAGTTTTTTTTCCATACTTTTAGCTCTACTAGCAAAGGACTATGCAGTGCACGCAACGAAAGCATGGGGAACCACCAAGGTCATCATGCAAGGAGGTCTTCTTCTGACCTTTTTCATTCAGCCCTCGTGCCGGAAGTCCTTCATGCTGGTTTTCTTCTCAGGGGCTGTGGAAGAAGAGAGTGAGGCTGTGGAAGAAGAGAGCAAGGCTGTGGAAGAAGGGCACACTGAAGGGCGCAAGGCTGTGGAAGAAGAGATCGAGGCTGCGGAAGAAGAGAGCAAGGCTGTGGAAGACGAGGTGGATGAGGGAGGAGACACCTTTGAGCAAATCATGCCATCTCAGCCAACTCAGAAATCTGCTGCATCATCTCCAGTTCGATCAGCGATGAGACAATCGAAACAATCGAATCTTTCCATTCCAACTCCAAAGCGTACGAGAGCTTCATTTGAAGGTGAAGAGAATATGGCAGTGGTGGAGGTGGAGGCAATCGATGAGCTTGAAGCTCCAGCTCCAGCCGCGGACAATGCCGTCAACCGCCGTCTGAAGAGTCGCCGCGCCAGTGCTCGTGCCAGTGCTCGTGCCCGTCGGATGTCTCAGACGAGTCCGAGGAGGAAGAGTCGGATGAGTACACATAGCCGAAAGAGCGACGTAACTCTGGACTCACACAACACTCAAAGCTCTCGGGGAACACAAAAGACTGCACAAACCAGTGGCACTATGCACACCATGCGCACCATTGGCACAGCACTCACGAAGATGACAAGCTTGAGCCACGCAGGTGAGGGCCTGCAGCATGCGTATGGCTTGGAGCCCACCTTCATCACTGCAAAGGGTGGTTCAGGTGTTGCACGAAATGATGCTAAGAATGATTGGGAGGATGCATATGGTGATCTAGGTGAAGTACAGGATCCACAGTCTCAAGGAGGAGGTTCTGCAAAAGCGAAGGGAGGCATTCCAAAAGATTTGCGGCTACCAGCAGCCTTGATTCTGTCGAGTTGCTTGTGTAATACCTTAGGGTATGTAACATTATATTCTCGATTTGCCATCTTCTTCAAAGAGGTGCATGACTTCGATGCAACATTTGCAGGGATGGCACAAACAGGAGGAGATATCATTGCAGCCACCGTCATCAAGGTCGTACCTCTACTCTTTTCAGCTGATTTTGACCCGGTGGAAGCAGGATGGTTCCTCCGGAATTGGCATTTCATCATATCTCAGCCGTACAATGTGACTTTGAACTTAGTGGCTTGGATAGTCCTGAACTTGTGCATCATTACACCCGTGTTACCTGTGGCCGTCACCGCGCAGGTGTTGATGAGCAGCTGCTATGTTTACCTCCAGAAGAACAACATGGAAATGAACCTTTTCTACTCCTTGGGTGAACAAAAGCTGTTTTTGACAATGCAGTTTATGGCTAAAAATTTTCAAGCTGCAGGTGGTTTGCTGGCTGGTTTGGGTGCCGCTGCTCTCTATTCCATTGATCCACGTATACCCTTTCTCTTTGCTGCTGGCACGGCCCTACTCACATCTGTCTTGTGGACATCGGGCTTTTGTGTTCGTGTGGGCTACGGTGATGATATCGAATTGGCAGAGGCCAAGAGGGCGCGGCGTAGTGGCATACGTCGTGTAAGCAGTTGGGCAGCTCCTCGCAAAAGTACTCGCAACACCGCCCGCAACACCACTACTCGCTGAGGTTTGGAATATCCTAGGCAATTCTTGATGGAGGCTGAACCTTCGCAACAAAACGGAGGTATATATAGACATTGTTTGTCTTGTCAACGTCAAAGTTTCACCAATTTGTGCCATTCTGTAGACGAACCGTTTTGCAGCATCGGGACGAAAACAGGTTTTTGTATGGAGGTCATACCCCGCACAGGACCGGATGCTGCATGATATTCACCAAACATATGATGACCAGATATTGCTTGCTTTCTGATTTCTGTTTTGCCTCAAGCACCGTACTGATACCTGGATTGAGATCTTGCGACAGCTTTGACTTCCAAACCCTGTTTGAAGTCAGGAGATGCGCAGCCTCAGAAAAGTGGATGCTTACAGGCCCAAAGGGCAAGAAGTTCAACTTCCTAGAGTATTCCGGTGACTTTGCAACGGCAGCAGCGATCGGGGCTCGCAATTGTTGTGGACTAAAAACGGGTTTTTTTCAGCAAATTGCCTTGTTTTATAGCATGGCATCTCCATTTTTGAGGGGCCTCATGGCGGGAAAGAGCCACCAATCTCAATTGACATCCAAATCGCGGGCATGATTCATTAGTTAGTTATATCAAATTGTCACGCCACCAAAGCAAAAGACCATGCTTCTAGTTGGTCGGGGTGGTAAACTCTTGGTGTTGGATGGTTTGATTCTATAGAGGAGTATATTGAAGATTTTTGTTAGCAATGTGTTCCGGTGCACCCCAGGGGCCTCAAAAGGTCCAATCTAATGGATTAGAGGGCACTTTCCACGGGGGGCACAACAAAAGACCTGTTGAGACTCAGTGAAGCAGGCACATTCTTTTCGATCATGCCCCTTCAACTGCACATGAGCCAATTTCTTCAGTCAAATCGTAGTGACAAGGTGCTCAAATAGAATCTAAATCAAATTTATTGTGTTTAGTTCGAGCCAAGTTCCCACTCATTGCCATCAATCTATGTTATCTTATCACCCAAAAAAAAATATCAGCAACATCAGCGCGAGTGTTACCTTTTTTTCACGTGCAGGCTTCAATCACCTTGAAAATAGGTGTGCATTGGGCGCATTTCTTTGCTACGAATCATGTTTGTCATTTTGTCAAAATTTCAACTGCCATATCCGCCTTCTCCTCGTGTTTATTGAGTGCCCAGGTACCAGAATGCTAGCGCACGACATCGAATTCTTCCGTAGCCGAGTATGTGCGGAGAAGATCCATCTGAATGGTATTTGGGCAAGATTAGCGCCAGGAGTGAGGGTTCGCCGCCCTGCCAACATTGGGTATCTTACCAACCAACTAGTTTTAGGGTTTAGTTTTAGGGTTTAGTTTTTAGGGTTTGTGTTGTAGGGTTTGTGTTTTAGGGTTTAGTTTTAGGGTTTAGGTTTTAGGGTTTGGTTTTAGGGTTTATTTATAAGGTTTTTTTTGGGGGGTTTAGTTTGAGGTTTTGGTTTTAGGGTTTTGGTTTTTATGGTTTGTGTTTTAGGGTTTAGTTTCACGGTTTTGGTTTTAGGGTTTAGTTTTAGGGTTTAGGTTTTAGGGTTTAGTTTCAGGGTTTAGGTTTTAGGGTTTTGGTTTTAGAGTTTATGATGGTTTACTTTTAAGGTTTAGTTTTAGGGTTTTGGTTTTAGGGTGTAGCTTTAGCGATATTTACAGGGGATTTGCACCAAATCACCATGAGAACACAAGATCTTGAGATTTGGGGCGACAGTTTTGTATTGGAAAACACACGAAACGCGCCCAGAAATCCCAAAAAACCGGTCGGCGGTTACTGCGGTACATATATGGGTAAGGTCACTGAAATACCGATATTTACACTACATTTGCACCATTCCGAAACTAGTGGCGTTGCACCCAGGGGCAAATGTCGGCTCCTGGCCGCAAGATTACTAGATGTGGATGATGTTTTGATCCATCCATTCAGACTCCCTAAATTTCGAATGTTCTGTTGGGATATTTTTCTGCTTGGGGCAACCTATTGGTGACCTCAAAGAAGACCAAGATGACAGAATCAGGAATTTTGTGGAGTTTGGCCGCAATCTTGTTTTGTATTTTCTTGTTTGTTGACCAGTGCATAATTTTCTGTCAAGACTCAAATCCCCTGGATTTAGGGTAAACTATTGGGTATGGAAGTAGTGTGTACATATCTAACAGCATGAGATGTTGAGGTCATGCAGGATCCATCAATGAATCTCTTCAAAAATAGAAGTGTTTTGTTGGGTGATGAGGCCTATAGTCACTATTAGTCATCTCCTACAATTGGATGTAAATGGAGTTGTCGCATGAAACCGTAACTAGCGTTTGTTCCGACTACGGTCAAAACCACTAGCCGAACCAGGCATATCCTATGGCACAGCGGTGGCAGCCACTTATGGCAACATGTTCCACCAGAGGGTCGGGAAGATGGTGATCAACGGTGCCTTGGGAATTAAAAAGCTTTGACTTACCACTTTCCCACGTTTTTTGTGCTGAAGCAAGGATAGCAAAAAGAGGTTCGGAATGAAAAAAGTGCCATGGTTGAAACACGTTTCATGCATCCCAGGTAAACAGTGAAATGAAACATGCAAAATCATCATCCCAGTGAAGGTGGGTATGTCGGTATGTCCCCCTGGTGCTCCATAGCCATTCATCATTGCAGTGGTAATCATGCAGCTAGCCATCAATGATATCAATGGCTTTTGGTTGAAGAGCGGTCTGCACAGGCAGTCAATGTTACTGATAGATGTCCCGAGTCCAACCCCAACAAAAATGTTTAAGTTTAGCCATCAATTTGCGTCCAGTGATTTTGATCTCATTTTATTATATATAAAATATGTACTATGACGGACCAGGAGATAGAATATGAGAAAAACTTAAATGCAGTTAGAATACGGTCCGATCATTAAAAATTTCATTATTTTGAAAAAGCAGTTAGAATATGAAAGGTATATATATTCATGCACCAGCATTTCAATGCAAAAACACCAATATTACAACGAAACCAGCAGATAGAATATGCATATTCTAACTGCACGTTGAGGTCCCCGATGGTTTTTGTTTCGGGCTTTGGGGGCCAAAATTTAAATACCTAAAATAATTAAATTCATATTCTATCTGTGGGTCCAACACTGTAATTATATATAATGGCTTCACTTGCCACATCATGTTTTCCTTGTTTTGTTTCAAGTCCCCACATAGAGACAAACAATCGCACCCCAAGGGTCACTTTCACCCCAATTGTGACCAACTTGAACAGCAGTTGCACTTAAGGGAACATGCCTCCAACACCATTTACCTTGGACTTTGCAGAGGGTCAAGGCATGGCACTGACTATGACCTTTGCTCACTTGGATGCCATGACTGCACTTTCGGAAACACTGGAAACGAACACCCCCCGAAGTTTTCCTGGCATGAATTTTTGGCACGTATAACAAGGGCTTGTTAAATCTTACGAATCATCCCTACTATCTCTGTCTCTTACTGTTTTGTTCTTTAGAAACTTTTCTGATTTCTAGAATCTAAGGGAGGTTTGGCAGGGGCGCTTTGGTAAACAGAGCAGTCAAAGCCAAAACCTTGCTTATTTGTTCTGGGCTGACATGGGGAATCCCTCTGGTATGATTGGGTGACCCAAATTTCAAGTTCAACTCCTTCATGAACACCACTGGGAGTTGAATGTATTCTGCATTTTGTAGATGTCTCCGGTTCTGCATTTTTAAGGACGATCCGTGCTGGATGATTCACTATCCCCTCACATCTCCCCATTGTGAAAAGCCAAATGTTGGAACACCCTGACTTAGGATGATCGGATGGCCATACAGTTTCTTTAGAAAACTTGGGGGGTGCAATCGCAGTCATCGTGTTTGAACAAGATATGGCTCCCGCACTTCAAAAACGCACTGTGGTTTGTTCATTTTGTGAAAAATCAGATTGTTCATCATGCGATTAGAACAAGACTTGATGGGATGATTCAACACGGTAAACTATAAGATCACTAGTGACTCGATACTGTCGTTTCAAAATGCCTAGGATATGTCCCAAGGCTAGAAACAACTCAGATATTTAGGGGCAGTATGAAAGGGTAGATTAGATTGCAGATTAGTAAATGCAAACCCGCATCCATTGAAATCAAGCCAAACCAATCAAAGTCATAAATTCATTTTCACCCGTTCAGAAAGATGTACAGAGACACCTCCACAGCATCTATATATCCGAATATATCCACATGTATCAAACGAAACAATCCTTTTTGGTGGGTCCCAGGAAATGTTGTGTATCCAGTGGACGACAACACCTCCATGCAATTGGTTTAGTGATCAGAAATCTTTGACCCAGGTGCCTTTGGGGCTTGTTGGTTTAACTCTACAAGGTGACAATTATAGGTGATGTGACTGAAAGTTCCCGTAGAAAACTGTTGAGATATGGAAAAGATGAGGAAAGATCAGGAATGCAGCACATATATAATTTATATATATATATCTATATACAGTGCTTATTTTTGGAAGAATTATGTATAGATTATGTTTGTATGTTCAAAAGACAACATATATAAATGCAATTTACCCGTTGTACATCCCAGTTTCAATGCACAAATGTGAGAAAGGTTGATATAGCTGTTGTTAGGTTCACCTGGGCTCACCCACAACTCCAGAGAACGGAATTTCAAGACGGTTGGTGGTTGGTCGTGGTTGTGGTTGAACGCAGGATGCCAGGGTTGTTCGGAGAGTACATACATGTGTTTGAAGTATTAGAAGCAAATGCTTCTGGGGCTCACTTGCAAGTAGGTGTATCACGGATACATGCAGGTGTACGTGCAGAACTGGCATTATCATTACAAATAATTCACTTAAATAGCTATGACATAACGCAACTGGTAACTAACTAACAACTATAAGTCCTTGTAAGTCTTCCTATGGGCTCCATTGGGTGCTACTTCTTGTGGTGTTTTGACCTCAAGCTCCGGGGAGGTATGGAAAAGCCTTTTGGAAGACGTGCGGAAAGGGAAACTGACGGCCCCTACGGATCGTCGATCAAACCACTGGCGCGAATGTATCCTGCCGGGTGGCATTTCTGATGGCCATGGTGAAGGGTAGCATACACATGATAAATGCAGGGGCTATCCAGGGGCTTAAGGCAACAAGGGTACAACGAAGATGATGTGGATTGTTGTTGTTGTTGTTGTTGCTGTTGCTGTTGCTGTTGCTGTTGCTGCTGTTGCTGTTGCTGTTGCTGTTGTTGTTGTTGTTGTGGTTGTTGTTGTTGTTGTTGTTGTTGTTGTTGTTGTTGTTGTTGTTGTTGTTGTTGTTGTTGTTGGGTGGGAGGATCCCCCATGTTCATGCAATCAATCCGAACAGCACGGTGCAATGAAGGGCTTTGGTAGTTTCTCAGAGCAAAGCGCGATTCAAAGGTCCCGTTTCGAGCACCTTGAGGGAAGAAAACAACTTCAACAACAACTCCCTCAACTGTTTGATAAGGAGTGTATCAAAGTACTGGTTTGATTTGACTAAAACATTTTTTTCCATTGAAACTGAGGTCACTTTTCCATTAACCATTGGCCTTTTACAGGGCTATGTCCAAGAACAGATGATTGAAGCTGGTTTCGTCCCTACTGGCTGGGCCCATCCGGTCTTGACGATTGCCAACCTCGCTGGTTTCCGTGGCAGCAAAGCCCAAAGTCAGGAGGTGAAGGCCATTTTGGACCGAGTCTTGGTTACAACAGCCTTGTGAGGTCAAGGAGTTGGTGATTTTGTTGAAGCGACGGCGAGAAAGAGAAAAATGGGTTAAGAGCTGGTGGAGATATGGACTCCGAATAAAAATCGCCTGGAAGATGACATTGCTTTCCAAGATTGTCATGTTCCAATCTAAACCATGATCCTGGAAGGGAGTAAAGGAAGAAAATAGAGTCGTGCGGATGTCATCTTCCTTCTTGTCAGAGCTCCTTTTGGAGGTGTCATTGAAGCAGGCTATTTTGCTATAGTTGCAGGCTGTCATGCTCCGCACCAAGGACTCATAGAGACCCCAAGCACACTGTCAGTATTGTCATTGCCAGACTTTCAAGTTCTGTTGACTACAAATTGTTTTTTGTTTGTTTGTTTCACTAAGGATATTGCAAATTACCTTCGAGTCACTTGAAACCCGCTTGGAGTGGCGTTATCACTTGGTCGACATATGGCATTTGTGTAGGGGAGCAATCGGTGGGACTGTCCAGTACCTTTGAAGAAAAAATCCTGGAAACTTGGACAAAAAACGATCATCATGTTACCGAGGCCGGTCGAATTCGCAGTGTTTAAAACGGATCATATTGTAAGGGATCGGAAGGAGTATTGAAATTATAATGTACTGTACTGTAATGAAGTGCACGGAAAAGAAGCTATTCATTGTTATGTTGGTGCTTGGACGGTATTAGTTATAGTTATGTACATTATTACCCTGCTAAGAAACCTATTTCGAATTCCTAGCTGTAAGTCAATATTCGATTTTTGCTTCAACCCCCTGGGAGTCACAGTGGAGCCAGACCTACCGATCTACACTAGACCTGTGTTCCATACTCTTTGTATTTGTATGGTTTGGATGATTTATTCTGGATAAATTTGAGATAGCAATGATAGCATGTTTGTTTTTTTTTATCTGTCTTTCATTGATGCATCTAAGCTGCAAAGAAATCAGGAATGCTTCCGCCAAATCTTTTCAAATTCAACACCTGAGACTGGATTGGTTTTGGGTTGCAACCTCACTCAAAATACATGGCATCCATGTCAATGTGTACCAGTATGTTCGTTCTTGTCTTGTGTTTTGTGATATGTTTCTACAGAGCCAAAGGGAATCCACCCTAGCTTGTAGCGTGCTCTTAGCAGCTAGGGTTTGTGTGAAGATTTTGGATCCCACCAATCGCAGGACAAAAACTTGACACATTTTATAGGCACAAGGGAAACACCTCAGGTGTCTCCTGCTTTTTCCCATCAAAGCTTTCTTTTTTTGCAACATTGGTTGGATTTGGTTGACATTTGGCATACCAAAGATCAAGGTAATCCGACTCCCCCTCTACCCAAACCTGGCCATTTGACCGGTTAAAAATCGCTTTGGACAAGGAAGGCTTGGGCATCCCTCCATTGGGCAGCCAAGTTGCAAAATCCTTGCACCAAACAGTTCCAAGTTGATGGGAAATACTGTAATTCAATCTGATCAGAGCAACATGCAACGAAAAACGGCACAAATATTATACAAATTCCCATTATTGAATAGTTCGTCGTAGCGCAAGGGCTGTCATAGCGGGAGTTGCCCGAGGTGTTTTCTTTTTAAACGTTTTTTGCTATAGCAATGCCAAGGTAAAGGAGAGGATGGATTCCTGAACGAAGCTACAGTGTTCGGTCAAGACTTGTTTGGTCGTTTTACTGTCTCTGAAGCGATGGGCATTTGGAACGGCTACAAGGCGAAGTGGTCTGAAATGGCTATCAGCCCCTTGGTTAAACCAAATGGTCCATGGGTTGGGTAGCAAGATTTTTGAGATTGGTGACTTTTGACCTGCGGATCCTCGAATTTGCATGTTTGCAACAGCCTAGTCATCTCAATAGCGCATCACGCAACATCTGCAATCAATGATGTACCTTGTCACCTTATGCCTTTTCCACCGCGTGGTCAAATCAGAGTGATGCCTTGTGGAAACCCAAGACAGCTACCCGGAATACCGGTTTGACAACTATTAAATCGATACCAGTTGCGCAGCAGTTGCATCATGTCCTTCTGTCCAGGCGACAAAAACCTCTCCTCAGATCAATTTCTGGTTCACACATTCAACTTAACTTTTTGGATCGAATTTCTAGCTCTTAGATGCCATTCCAAGCTGCAGAATTATTTGGTTGTTCAAAACTCCAAGTGTGATCAACTGTCTTGGAGTCTTCTAGCTATTTTACAACTGTTCCTTGTTTCCCCTAGCAAGTTTTCTTGAAAGGATCCTTAAAAATCGACTAATTATTTGTTTTTTCCCACCCTAAAGACCACCAGGTTCCTTCATCGGCATTTTCAGTGAGTTCTTTGCCTGGCAAGTGGATGCTACACCGGTGCAGGTAGGATTTCGCAGTGGTCTTCAAGCCCTGGTGATAGGAAACTTATATGATCCTGCCTGTAGCACCTTGGTGTTTTGCTGAGGATGGGAATGGATGGGATGGGAGGATGGGATATTTTGACTCTATGTATATGAATTTATTTCACAGAAGAGAAGTGGTACCAAAAAAGGATGATGAAACTTGATGATTGAAGGCCTTGAAACACCGAAACCTCACGGGGTTTTCTTTGGATGAGTCCGAGATTTGACCCTCCTAGGTATGCGTAGTCCTTTGGAAAAGAAAGATGATTGGTTGGAAATTTGTCAATTTCTGTCCTAAACTCATGGATTTTCCAGTGCCTTCTGAGGTTACACCTGGAGTAATCACATGCGCGAGTCGCTTCCGGACAGTGACTCGGCAGATTGAAATGAGTAAACTGTGGATGGTTTTGTTGGGTGGACATGGGACCCGGAATTGCTCCCCAAAAAACCAGGAGAGGGTGCTGTGCCAAATGCAAATGCAGCATTGAGTTGACTAGAGTGAGGAGGTATGTGGTGGCATAAAGTAGGTGGATCAAATTGTTCGAAAGGATCAGCACCCCAGGTGTTATGATGATTTGGCAAGGTGTTGGCCATTGCTTGGACGAAGGCATTTGATTGGCAGACATGGGATAGTTGGAAGGTTTTTGGATCGGGAGGAGTAGTGAGCAGTGGAATGCAGATAGGTTTGTGATTATTTATTTTAGCTTTCTTACATAGCATTTTGCTGCAGATTCTTGTTTCGTTCTCGGTATTTTCAATGCTTTTTTTGCGCACAAGATGTTTGATTGCTGTATTATCTGCATACATATATATATATATATACAGAATTTGAATTATTTTGAGATACATATATATATATATATATTAGAGGGATTCTATATATATATATGTATGTATATGTATGTAGATATGTGTGAATCTACTTTTAAGGTGTGCCGTAAAACACTTGCTTCACTCCACATTGGTACGACATTTTGACCGCAGGTGGCAACTACCCTGGCAGTGGCATGGAGCCCTGCTTGAATCGGGTGAAAAAGTGCCTTGTCAATTGTGGGTTCCCTATGGATGTACATATATCGTAGGTATACCTTGGACATTCTATGACTATCTTTAAATCTCACTCTGACTCTAACTTCTTTGTCTCTGGAAATTGAGAGGGATATAGTTTGACATGACTTGATTACAAAAAACTACTTGGAATTGGACTCAATGTGGAATGAACATCAGTAGCTAGTAGCCATCAAGGAAAGTAACTTATTTGCAACATGCAGACGTTCCTTTGGATTTGCTATGATTTACTTCTTTGTTGTTACCTTCCAAAGTCCAGTATTTCCATCGTCCTGGTGTTTTCCTTTTTGTCATTGGCTTCAATGCCAATCTTGAGGACTTCAATAAACACGAAAAGCGCGTAATGATGAATGAACAATGAATTCTATGCTTCATGATGTGGATTTGGATGTGATTAAATGATTTTAAATGATATTAAATGTAGGACTTCATGACGTTCCTCAATTAGTTTGATCATTTCTGCAGACGTTATTTGCATGGATCTCGTTGTAAAGTGCTGTGCCTTCATCTTGAGGTATTGGACCCATGGGGAGCTTCCCATTGATGGCTTCACTTGTCGGGTTGAGAAGCCCGTGCCACTCGGGGATTGGAGTGTGCAAACCATGTGACAAAGCTCGTTTGATTGGCTGTGTGCTTCACATGTATCCATGGTGACATCCATCCAGATCGACGTCCAGAAGAGACGTTTTTTTCAACGCTGAAGAAGCGCTGAGATCAAAAAATTGTTTGTTGAGGGGCGGTGAAGGGTTGGGAAGGTTTAAAGGTTGCCAATGGTAGGTGAGCTGACAGGCATGGATGATTCAGGGATTTACAAAAGCCAGACCAATGTGATACCAATGTGTTTTCCTCATTTATATTTTTTTCTTACATGTATGATGTGATTCAAGTCCACCACATCACTTTAGTGACAGCATATGTATATATATATATAGCGTTCACGTCGCACTGCTTAGCTATTTCAAACGATAAAAAACAATCATTGAAGTGAGCCCTAGTACTTCAAAAATCCTCAAACGCGAGCCAACGATACGTTACCCGGATGACATCGGCCAGGGCGAACTGGAAATCGAAGAGTGTGCCAAAGTATTGGAGCCATTCAGCCATGCATTGTGGGATGTTTTTGGATGTAACCTTTTCCAGTTGAATCCTCCAGATATTTCTAGATATTTTTTCAGATTTTTTCAAGTTTCATACATATAGATATTTATATATAAATACAAATTCAATTGTATGTTTACGACAATTACATGTATATATACATATGCACATACTATCCAGCTGTTTGATGTGTTGTTGTGTTGTACTGTACGTTTTGTTGAAGTTGGGTGTTTGATTGATGGTTGCTACTGTAAGCACACGCAAGCCCTAGGAAAGCAAACGCAATGACTAACGATTGACCGATTGTGGATGGACAAACAGACATATCGGCAGGTGGGTAGGTAATAAAAAAATGGTGAGGAATACGGTTTTACAACTACACAAGGATCCTGCCCCAACCACCTCAAAGGGGAGCTTTTTTGTGCTCGCAGATAGCCTTCACAAAAACATAGTTCTAAAAACGTAGTTCTTTCCCACTATACGCAACAAAAGACAATATCAAAATTCTCAGAGCAGAGATGGATGGAAAAAAGTGGACATGGTTAAGACATAGTTGCAGTATTCACCCAATTCAGGAAAGATTTGAAAGAGCATAAGAGAATGGGGGTTGAAATTGCCCCTACAAAGTGAGGGCACTTGTGCTCTCTACAAACCTGGTTTTCCGGCGTTTTTTGTAGTAGCCAAGTGGTGTTGTGACCTATCAAATTGTAATGGGGCATCCACTTTGTAATGGAAACAATGTATGTTAAGGTTCCAGTACCTCTTTGTAAGAAGATATGGCGCGTACTTTGTATATAGAGATCGTTGTCGTTTTAACAATTTAGAATTTCAACACAAAACTGCTAATCGTCATCGTTGAGTTACGTGTTAAATATTTCAAAAATTCAGCGTTTACAGTTAATGATGATACAAGTCACTGGCAGATCCAAATCACTTCTCTTTGACTAAGAGTTGGAGTTCCTTACAAAGTGAAGATTGCTATCCCGGACAGTTGTTCTGGAAATCATCAAAATAGATCTCGCAGACCTTGATTCAGTTTGTAGTCGGGATGGATTTCATGTTTTTCTTCTTACTTTCACTTTGTAAGATCTGAAGTATGGGCAGGGGGATCATTCTGTAGTGACCGGGTCTTCCAGGGACGGTTTGTATCTACAAAGTGGCGATCACGTCTTCACTAGGGTAATCTCCACCCCCATATAAGAGAGTATAAAAGAGCATAGAAGAGTGTAAAGGAGCACCAAATACTTTTGAAGAGCATAAAAGAGTAAAATCAAGGAAAGGACCCAAGAGTTGAATCAATACATATTTTACATCAAATAAAGACGTATGTTGAGCTTGTAAGGAGGTCCCCTTTGAGTTGGTTTGGGGTCAGTGCCATATTTGCGGCATTTTGCTTTTCATTGGGAGGTTATGTCTATCGTTCTCCTGGCGAGCCACAATCTCCCCGCAGGAGCCTTTATTACTACCACAGTGCCACAAACCCTGGTAGATCATAGTTTTTCATAGTAATGTCAACATAGGATTAGTGAAACTCCCCCGTTTTGGACAGCCACATTTAGTGCGGGGAGGTAATTTTTTGTAATCATTTGAGATTTATCATCTTAGTTAATCAGAACTGCGCTAAAATACGCCCAATTACGTAGTATATACTGTGTTTTCTTGTGCGTGTGCTAACCTGGTATCATGTTCATTAATTTTCTGGTTGAGTAATAGGGTGTTCACTTGACTTCATTTCCTTTTGATAATCCTTTCATACATATTCCAAGCCTCTTGAAGTCTCTTTAATTAGGGGGTGGGGGTGTCAGGGGGAGGGGTTTAATTTTTCTGGGCAGAGGTTTCCTTACCCTTATCAACCCATATCAACCCACCATGGTATGATACAGGTTGAACCGAACTGAGCCCTGTTGTTCCGCTGAAATCTAAGGCAAACATCCTTTGCAGCACCTTGGTTTTGTGTTTTGATGGACGTTGGTGTCCTGAAGTTCATCAAGAAACTAAGGATCTCATGATCTCAATCTTAGGTTGAGTTTTGGGAGTTCCTCCTCTTCTATCAGTTGTTGTTCATATTTTTGGTAGGTTGATTAATTATGTCCATTTTTCTGTGACAACAAAAGGGATACTGTGGGATATGTACCCACCAACAAACCAGCCCAAGCACTTCAGCTTTTTGCTGGCTGCTCAACATCCAAAATAGTGTATGTCATCTCAGTGAAACCAAGGCCGCTACTGCACAGCTAATTGAATGTCTTCCTGGGGCGTTGGGTAGGAAATAGCTGAAGAAAAAGAACACTTTGTTGGCTTCAGAGACTCAAAACTATAAATCTATAATCTACGATTCTGGTGCATATGAAAGGGGATCGAACAAAAATAGTCATGTCACCGAAACGTCAGGCTCCCCCCCTTGTTTCTGTTCCAATTTTTACCCAGAGAATCCAAGGCCGGAGAAGAGATCATTCGTCAAGGCCACGTTCGTCAAACTTTGGGATGTTCACGGTCAAGAGTTGAACATCTTTTTGGGGAAGAATCCCCAAGCAAGGGTTTTGGTTGATTTCCAAGGTTTGAAGGTGTCATCATTGGCCAAAGTTGAAGTTATAAACATTGATTATTTGATTTTTGTAGATACTCCAATCATTAGCTTGATGGTTGAACAATTCCTTCACTGTCACACTTAGCACCAAAAACTTGATATGGATGGCTATTTTTTGTGAGGGGAGGAGGCTAGCGGCTAGCGGCTAGCTGTTAGTGAGGGTCAGTGCAAGCATTTCAACGCAATGTCAGGTGAGGAAGGTTTAGATTGCTTCATCGTGGACAGTGGAGAATGTTATGCCTCCATCCCTGATCCTTGGCACCATGGGGTAAGAGGTGGTGGATGCTGATCCTTCCCTCCAGGAAACTAAGATACCCCAGCTTGGGAAAATCATCTTCAAAAGTGCCTTGGTAGGGAATGTATTTGTTCCATGGAGGGTAATCTAAATATTGGTTTCCAACATTTGCCTTTGACTGTGGTCCAAGCCTGGCAAATGGATCACGATGTACTGTAGTGATTATATGTTTGAATCGATAAGTGTTAAGTTGCCAGTAAGTTGCCTTTGTTGCAACTTGAAGTCTACGAAAATAAACTTCCTTTCAGAGTCTCGAAGAAGAAGAGCTTCTGCTTTGAAACAGATGGTTGGAGAGGATGATAAGAACAACTTGGGGCCAGCCGGAGTCCTTCTGGATGAGTTCCCCCATTCAGAAAACATAGGGAAGCCAAGTTGTTGTCATGGTGTTTCCATTTCAGGGTGGAAACACAAAAAAATAAGTACACTCCCTGCAACCAACATAGCCCCTGAAAAAAAACAACATCCCAAAAAGGAAAGATTCATCTTCCAACCATTAATTTTCTGCGGTTTCTGCCGTTAGTTTCAGGTGTCAGTATATCAATTGACATTCTCAGAAAACTGAGATCAATGGCGAATGGAAAGAGGTGCTGAAGTACGAGCCCGGTGGCTTCTTCGGTGAACGTGCCCTATTAAGGCGAGAATTTACTTGATGGTGCCGAATGGGCGGGTTGGGGATGTTGCAGTAATGAAGAGGCTTAATAAGTCTAATAGTAGGCTTGGGAGATAGTTCTTTATATATACTATATATATACGTTTTTGGACGTTGTTGGTGGTTTTGTCTCTATCACGATGGTTTGATGTTCATAAAGTGACACTGGGACGTATCATTGTTTGTCATTTAAGAAGTATATACTTTGCAAATACGTGACCAACAACGACCTTCGCTTCCATTGTAATTATGTGGCACTGGGGGCCGCTGTGGGTCCAAGTCCCCAAATATCAACAGTCACAAGCTGTTGCGGGATGCCGAGATGTCGGGAGTCTCATTTCGGATGATGATCAGTGAATAGTAGCATGATATTAGGATTTTGTCAAGATTAGGTTGATTGATATAAGAAGTGAGGCCCCTCAGTCTCTCACATGCGTTTGAGAAACCCATGGAAGAGATTGGGAAAGAAGTGTTTCTTACTTGAAAGAGGGTCGTTATAGGGCTAAAGTTTGTATGACAACTTTGAGGCTGCGATTCAAATTTGGTTCGGACCTCATCATGTCTACTCTCATTTTGAAGATTTGTTGACGCTGGATGGTCGGCATGCTGGGTTGGTAGATCATAGAGGCCGACCGAAGCAAGATCCAATAGATAAGTCCCCCAACTCTTTTAATTTCCCACATTTGGAATTTAAAAAACTTGCAGAACCTGCTTAGAACTTGGAAATGAACAGAAAAAGAAAGTACCCGAAGATATTCGACAAAAAAACCTCTTCCATTGGGTAAACGGATGTAAGTTTACACACGGCCAGGAAAGAAGGCCGTGCAGCTACCGTGACTGCACGCAGCGATGTCAAGTTGCTAAAGCTGAGCTGCTTAGCTGTGAAGATGTGAAGCACCAGGATTCGAGGGGAATCCCACCATCAGATCACTTTTTTTTTGGGGGGGGGGGGGATTTTTTTTGTGTTTAAAAACATGTTGAACATGTACAACGTATTTTTCTCGAACTGTTTTTTAACTTTCGCAGATACTTCGGAGGAAGGCTACTTGTACAACCTGAAATAGTGCCACTTAGAGATTGCTTGGGTAAATCATGGGGATCTCAAGGGACGTTACTCCATGGTTGGCACCAGGAATCATGCTCAGATACTACAATTCACTAAGACATGAAATGAGTGGAAAGAATGAAACAATAGAATTTCTGGAAAGGCTTTGAAGCCAATTTAGCCTTTCTCCATTTGTTGGTTGGGATTTAGGAATTACTACTTGTTGGAGCCACCAATAGAAATATACCAACAAATCCAAGGCTGCTGAAGTCCTGAGGTCGTGAGGAGTTTGTCTCCATGATCGAAGAACGAGATCACAAGGAGAGCCCTTTGCAACGACTGGGAGACACCAGGGCAATGACTGATATATTTTGGACCCTGCCCCCCCCCACTAACAGTTCAAAAATGCCCTTAATACATAACTACAAGGCCCAGAGGACCACCAGCAAATCTGACCAGGGTTCCCTGGGGGGGCAGGGTCCAAGATTATCTTTTTTCTTTTGGGTTTGCTCAATTTCCGAGCTGGCCCCACAGCCAGCCAACTAGGCAATCTTGGCATTCAGAAAAGGCCCGCACCACAAACACAACCAAACAGAGAGACAGAGATACCAGCTCCAGCCAGCCACACACACACAGAGACACCAACACAGGCACAACCCCAAACACAGAGACAGACACCAACTCCAACAGCAACACACACACAGACAAGTTCAAAGACAGCCACAACAAAAAAAACAGGGACCCAACAACAGTGTCACAGCCACAACCCCAAACACAGAGACAGACACCAACCCCAACAGCAACACACACACTCACACAAACACACAGACAACCCAAGCACCAACCCCAACAGCAACACACACACACTCACACAAACACACAGGCAACCACATCAAGAGTCACAGGGGCACAGAAACAGCAACACAGCCACAACCCCAAACACAGAGACAGACTCAGACACCAACCCCAACAGCAACACACACTCACACAAACACACAGACAACTCAGACAATTCCACATCAAGAGGCACAGAGAGACTGGGGCACCAACACCTCACAGCTACACACACCACCCACACCCACAAACACAGAGACACAGCCCACAGCTATAGCCACAAGCAAAGGAAAGGAATGATTTATGAAATGTGTGATGTGTAATGATTAGTGGACTAGAAATAGGTGAAAGAAATGAAAAAGAGGTAATTGAGGCAACAAAGAAAGAAAACAAAGAGGAAAAGAAAGGAAAAAGAAGGAAAAAAGAAGAAAAAGACTGGAAAAAGAAGGAAAGAAAAGAAAAAGAAAAAAAGGAAAAACAGAGGGAAAAAAGAGGAAAAAAGAAGGAAAAAAGAAGAAGAAAAGAAGAAAAAAAAGAAGGAAAAAAGAAGGAAAACAGAAGGAAAAAAGAAGGAAAACAAGAAGGAAAAAAGAAGGAAAAAAGAAGGGAAAAAAAGAAAGAAGAAAAAGAAGAAAAATAAAGAAGGAAAAAAGAAGGAAAAAAAGGAAAAAAGAAGGAAAAAAAGAAGGGAAAAACAGAGGGAAAAACAGAGGGAAAAACAGAGGAAAAAAAGAGAAAAAAAGAAGGAAAAAAAGAAGGAAAACAAGAAGAACAATTAAGAAGAAGAAGAAGAAGGAAACAATGAAACAGAGGTCGGTAAAACTATTGTAAAACACAAGTAAGCCGTAAACCACAAAACAAAATGACAAATTGAAAGAAGATAAATAACAACGGGGGGCGTCAGTTGCTATGCTATGTTTTTGAAATTGTTGTTGTCCTAGAAACTCTGGAAGTACAGTACGGCCGACGGCCAGTACAATAATATACTGTATGATACAGTGATGATACAGTGATACAATCGTGATGCATGTATAAGTTGTAGTGATCATCAATTCATTTCAAATTCCAACTTACATCTCCCACTGACCTCCTGGTTTCCCAACCACGTGAATTACTGACACTTGCGCATGCAGCAGAAAGTTGCCCGGTTGAGCAGCTATTTTGGTAGCCATCCGGCTGCACAGCAACATGGAAGCCAGGGACTCCCTTGGTAGAATCTCTGCCAATCGTAAACGGCAATGGAACGCATGTGAAGAGGCAAAGGATTCTGCAGTGATTGTGGCAGATTCAGTGGAAAGACTAGATGCTGGTGCCTTGGCTTGGTAGAGTCGAGTCATAGTCAGGCCGTCAGGCCATACCTAAGCATTCTAAGCTTTATCTATTGGCCTGGCTTACTTCCATTCGTTCGTCGCCATTGCCCCCCAACATTCCTAAGCGCATTGCCATTGCCAGAACGGCCTTTCAGCTTCATTCTTTCTGGTTTGACATTGCCCAGTGGCCCATAGCCCATAGCACCTTTCCATCAATGACCCATAAAGATTATGACTCATGACTCATGACTATGATTCTGATTTGAGGTGGAAAGGTGAAGACAAAGTCCATTTTGGCAACTGCCTTCAGCCACCTTCATGAAGCGGCGACATCGTTCCTGAACAATGCCAAGTCCGATTGGAAAATGGGTGGCCGGTCAAATTTGTTTGTGGCAGCTTCCTATTTGCAGGCTCAAAGCAGGCCAAATTTGGGATGAAATTTACCAGACCTTTTGTTTTTTACTGTACTGTACTGGACTGACAAGAGGAATCAATAATCAATCACAAACAATCATAAATCAAATGGAAAAAAAGTGGATTCTCGGATTCAATTTTTTGGAGTAGTAGAGAGAGATTCGGCGTTCCTTTGAAATCCAAACGCCCCAGGTTTTGATATTATTATAATTTATTATATTATTTTATATTATTATTATATTATATTATATTATTTATATTATATTTATATTATTTATAATTTATATTTATATTTATATTAATATTATTTGTTGATGGGGATCAGATCCGTGATCCTGAATGATTTGATGAAATGATATTGATATTATGATATAATATGATATAATGATATATAATAAATCATATTAACCATATTCAGATTCGGTATATACGTCATATTATATCATATCATATATCATATACCGTATACCGTATACCGTATACATACTACCGATTCCGATACCTATACCGATACCGCCTACCGCCCCCAAATGAGATGAGAATCTACCATCTGGTGATTAATGTCCTGAAAACAGAATGGTGACGAGTGATTATGACTAGCAGTAGCAGGTAAATCAGGTAAGGGTAAGGGCTAAGGGCATCATCATTGACTCATACAAGCAATTTCAATTTCAGCACTCATGTACCATGTACCGTACCCCGTACCCCAAAGTTCGCAGGAAGGTTTACTGTTGCAGGCTAGGGGTGCCCACCTGACTTGTTTTGAGCCCGAACAGTATGGCGACAGGTCATTCACCTCCGTGATAGAAAATGCTGGGGGCCTGCGGAATGAAAACTCTATATCGCTAGCCCTGGGATTCGATGAGACAAAACAGAAGCACCATGAAAAGCAAGTTATGAGGCAAGCTCTCAGGCACACTGATCAGGATATGGCAGAAGTTGGGAATGATGGGGTTGATGTTTCCCTGGAAGGTAGAACTCAGTGACTTGGTTGGTGGTGCGCAAGGGGGAGCTTGATGCTAAGGGAGCCGGCATGTTTGGGGCTAAATGAGGGCTACATACTACAGGCTAACCCAGATTCAATTGCAAGCGCTCCGAAGATTAGATCCCATCCAGAAATCATTCATGTCAAAATCGCTGGAATCGGAATACATTTCTACATTACTCCCACTTCAACTTCTTAGTCTTACTCAATAGTTGGTTGCTGACACTTTGTTTGAGATGTTGGGGCCTGGGTGTTTTCAATGTTCATTTCATTATTTTCATTAATCATTTCAATACTGTATACTGTATACTGTACTGGAGTTTCCTTTACTGATACTGTTAATTCATAATGATTTGAATTGAGATATGATTTGATTTTATGATGATGATTGATGATTTTATATTATGTTCGGTTTTCATATCATTACCAATAATAATCAATGTCAATGTCAGTAGTAGTATCAATAGTCAATAGTCAATAGATATGAAATCGTAGTCGAGTCATAGTCAGAGTCATAATCATAGTAAGGCTGATGCATGATATAGTCAGAGTCTATAGTCTATAGACAATATTGACAATATTAATATTGTTTAAATATAGTCGAGTCATACTATAGTCTAGTCACTCTAATACAACAAATTTGATTCTCCAAAGGGTATTTTGCCTGAGGCCGATGGAATGCCCTTCCGGCAAGCGGGCAGACCGTCATTCTGGACATCACCAATTTGTTCACAATCTGGTGACTTCAGGCGTCATCCAATGGAAGCATGGGGCACATGAGGGGGCCGATGCTGTCAGCAAGGGTCATGAAGTGATTTGCCCCCCTGTTCAGTTGGATTCAACAACTGCTGAGCAGATAGCTGCCGGCCTTTCTCTATCCCTCGAAAAGCATTTGCTGGATGGATTGTCCTTAGAAGTTTGGATGGATGTTCTTTCCAGAAACTATGGGCGCCTCAACTTTTTTGTAGTAGCTGACTCTGCGGCATCAAACGTTCGTTTATTATGGCGTTTGTTGGCTTACATTCAGAAACAAGGGAAGCGTGTCAATGTGTTGGTAACAGGGTGCTACGCTCCATGCTTACTTCACCAAGTGTCCCGAATGTTGACTATGACACTGGAAAGACAAGGGGTGAATGCAGCGCTATACTCAGTCACGAGATTAAATCAGCATTCAGTCTTCAGAAAAAAGACTTGGGTTGCCCTCCAGGCTGTACTGAGGGAACGTTATGTATACGTGGCAGGGCCAATACCCCCCGGAACAGCAAGATCTTCCGCCCCTTATCGGGAGAGTTTGATGAAAGTGTTAACCGGATGGTGGGACTGGGAAACAAATTCCCATGCAAAGGAGCAAAACCTCCGAAACTTGTTTTCCCATTTCAATGGGGATATCATGGATGAGGGAAGGCTAACCCATTACTGCCACTCCGGATGCTGCGAAAACGCACACCACTCTCTCAACAAGGTGCCTTGGCAAAACCAATTGGGTGTGGCATTTGCATGGCCCTGGCTTTTGTCATTGATGATTGATGATGATAATAATCATTCATTCTGAAATTGATGTTTGATGATAACAGTTATGATTCAAATATTGATACTGTAGTGCACTGCACTGACACTTCCGAAAACTTTGATCTGGACATGTCATGTTTGAGTCGACTGTGCTAGATCCCCGGTGTGTTAACAAGAATTGACCCGGCATCTCCATCAGTTATCGGTTTTAATACAGTCCATAGTCGTCATTGGAGTCATAGTAAAGTCTAGTCTAGTCATAGTTGTAAGTTGTAAGTTATCAGTTATCGGTTATGTTTTAGCTATAGTCTATAGTCTACTTAGTTGTAGTTGTAGTCTTAGTTATAATTAAAGTTGAAGTCATATTCGTCAGAGTCATAGCCTAGCAATAGTTTTAGTTTTTCAAAATATCATATAGTAGTCCATGAATAATTTGTATAATTATCTATCATTATTATCAAATTATAATATATTA